>JAJUPC010000555.1:0-208967 GCA_023614405.1 Avena insularis | reverse complement strand
ATTGCATGTGTGCTCTTTTTACTAACAACAACTAGAGTCATTTCATGACTATTCTTTTCACATAGAACATATGGATCCACTAGTGTCATTGAAATGTGTGTTCTCTTCAGAGACCACACATGGATCCACCAGTGTCATTGCATGTCTGTTCTTTTTACTAATAATAACCAGAGTCATTGCATGTGTGTTCTTTTCACAATCCACCTATGGATCCACCATTGTCATTGCATGTGTGTTCTTCTCATTAACCACAGCTAGAGTCATTGCATGTGTGTTCTCTTCAGAGACCACACATGGATCCACCAGTGTTATTGCATGTGTGCCCTTTTTACAAATAACAACTAGAGTCATTTCATGACAATTCTTTTCACATGCCACATATGGATCCACCAGTGTCATTGAAATGTGTGTTCTTTTCACAGACCACATATGGAACCACCAGTGTCATTGCATGTGTGCTCTTTTTACTAACAACAACTGGATTCATTTCATGATTATTCTTTTCACATACCACATATGGATCCACCAGTGCCATTGAAATGTGTGTTCTCTTCTGAGACCACACATGGATCCACTAGTGTTATTGCATGTGTGTTCTTTTTACTAACAACAACCAGAGTCATTGCATGTGTGTTCTTTTCACAATCCACCTATGGATCAACCAATGTCATTGCATGTGTGTTCTGTTCAGAGACCACACATGGATCCACCAGTATCATTGCATGTGTGCTCTTTTTTACTAACAACAACTGGAGTCATTTCATGACTATTCTTTTCACATACAACATATGGATCCACCAGTGTCATTGAAATGTGTGTTCTTTTTACTAACAACAACTAGAGTCATTGCATGTGTGTTCTTTTCACAATCCACCTACAGATCCACCAGTGTCATTGCATGTGTGGTCTTCTCATTAACCACGGCCTTTGTCATTGCATGTGTGTTCTTTTCACAAACCACACATGGAACCACCATTGTCATTGCATGTGTGTTCTTTTTAATAACAACAACTGGAGTCATTTCAGGAATATTATTTTCACATACAACATATGGATCCACCAGTGTCATTGAAATGTGTGTTCTCTTCAAAGACCACACATGGATAACCCAGAGTCATTGCATGTGTGTTCTTTTTACTAACAACAACTAGAGTCATTGCATGTGTGTTCTTTTTACTAACAACAACTAGAGTCATTGCATGTGTGTTCTTTTCACAATCCACCTATGGATCCACCAGTGTCATTGCATGTGTGTTCTCTTGAGAGACCACACATGGATCCACCAGTGTCATTACATGTGTGCTCTTTTTTACTAACAACAACTGGAGTCATTTCATGACTATTCTTTTCACATACCACATATGGATCCACCAGTGTCATTGAAATGTGTGTTCTCTTTAGAGACCACACATGGATCCTGATGTCATTGCATGTGTGTTCTTTTACTAACAACAACCAGAGTCGTTGCATGTGTGTTATTTTCACAATCCACCTATCGATCCACCAGTGTCATTGCATGTGTGTTGTCTTCAGAGACCACACATGGATCTACCAGTGTTATTGCATGTGTGCTATTTTTACTAACAACAACTGGAGTCATTTCATGACTATTCTTTTCACATACCACATATGGATCCACTAGTGTCTTTGAAATGTGTGTTATTTTCAGAGACCACACATGGATCCACCAGTGTCATTGCATGTGTGCTCTTTTTACTAATAACAACTGGAGTCATTTCATGTGTGTTCTTTTCGCAATCCACCTATGGATCCACCAGTGTCATTGAAATGTGTGTTCTCTTCAAAGACCACATATGGAGCCACTAGTGTCATTGCATGTGTGCTCTTTTTTACTAACAACAACTGGAGTCATTTCATAACTATTATTTTCACATACCACATATGGATCCACCAGTGTCAATGAAATGTGTGTTCTCTTCAGAGACCACACATGGATCCTGATGTCATTGCATGTGTGTTCTTTTACTAACAATAACGAGTCATTGCATGTATGTTCTTTTCACAATCCACCTATGGATCCACCAGTGTCATTGCATGTGTGTTCTTCTCATTAACCACAGCTAGAGTCATTGCATGTGTGTTCTTTTCACAGACCACATATAGAACCACCAGTGTCATTGCATGTGTGCTCTTTTTACTAACAACTGGAGTCATTTCATGACTATTCTTTTCAGATACAACATATGGATCCACCAGGGTCATTGAAATGTGTGTTCTCTTTAGAGACCACACATGGATCCACCAGTGTCATTGCATGTGTGTTCTTTTTACTAACAACAACCAGAGTCATTGCATGTGTGTTCTTTTCACAATCCACCTATGCAACCAGAAGTGTCATTGCATGTGTGTTCTTCTCATTAACCACAACTAGAGTCATTGCATGTGTGTTCTTTTCACAGACCACATATGGAACCACCAGTGTCATTGCATGTGTGCTCTTTTTACTAACAACAACTGGATTCATTTCATGACTATTCTTTTCACATACCACATATGGATCCACCAGTGCCATTGAAATGTGTGTTCTCTTTGGAGACCACACATGGATCCACTAGTGTGATTGCATGTGTGTTCTTTTTACTATCAACAACCAGAGTCATTGCATGTGTGTTCTTTTCACAATCCACCTATCGATCAACCGATGTCATTGCATGTGTGTGTTCTTGAGACCACACATGGATCCTGATGGAATTGCATGTGTGCTCTTTTTACTAACAACAACTGGAGTCATTTCATGACTATTCTTTTCACATACAACATATGGATCCACCAGTGTCATTGGAATGTGTGTTTTCTCTTCAGAGACCACACATGGATCCACCAGTGTCATTACATGTGTGTTCTTTTTACTAACAACAACTAGAGTCATTGCATGTGTTCTTTTCACAATCCACGTATGGATCCACAGTGTCATTGCATGTGTGTTCTTCTCATGAACCACATCTAGAGTCATTGCTTGTGTGTTCACTTCATAGACCACAGTTGGATCAAGAAGTGTCATTGCATGTGTGTTCTTTTTACTAACAACAACTAGAGTCATTTCATGACTATTCTTTTCATATACCATATATGGATCCACCAGTGTCATTGAAATGTGTGTTCTCTTCAAAGACCACACATGGATCCACCGATGTCATTGCATGTGTGTTCCTTCTACTAACAACAACTAGAGTCATTTCATGTGTGTTCATTTCACAATCCACCTATGGATCCACCAGTGTCATTGCATGTGTGTTCTTCTCATTACCAAAGCTAGAGTCATTGCATGTGTGTTCTCTTCGGAGACCACAAATGGATCCACCAGTGTCATCGCATGTGTGCTCTTTTTACTAACAACAACTGGAGTCATTTCATGACTATTCTTTTCACATAGCACACATGGATCCACCAGTGTCATTGCATGTGTGTTATTTTTACTAACAACAACCAGAGTCATTGCATGTGTGTTCTTTTTACTAACAACAACTAGAGTCATTGCATGTGTGTTCTTTTCACAATCCACCTATGGATCCACCAATATCATTGCATGTGTGTTCTTCTCATTAACCACAACTAGAATCATTGCATGTGTGTTCTTTTCACAGACCACATATGGAACCACCAGTGTCATTGCATGTGTGCTCTTTTTACTAACAACAACTGGAGTCATTTGATGACTATTCTTTTCACATACCACATATGGATCCACTAGTGTCATTGAAATGTGTGTTCTCTTCAAAGACCACACATGGATCCACCAGTGTCATTGCGTGTGTGTTCTTCTCATTAACCACAGCTAGAGTCATTGCATGTGTGTTCTCTTCAGATACCACACATGGATCCACCAGTGTAATTGCATGTGTGCTCTTTTTACTAACAACAACTGGAGTCATTTCATGACTATTCTTTTCACATAGAACATATGGATCCACCAGTGTCATTGAAATGTGTGTTCTCTTAACAGACCACACATGGATCCTGATGTCATTGCATGTGTGTTCTTTTTAATAATAACGAGTCATTGCATGTGTGTTCTTTTCACAATCCACCTATGGATCCACCATTGTCATTGCATATGTGTTCTTCTCATTAACCACAGCTAGAGTCATTGCATGTGTGTTCTCTTCAGAGACCACACATGGATCCACCACTGTTATTGCATGTGTGCCCTTTTTACAAATAACAACTAGAGTCATTTCATGACAATTCTTTTCACATGCCACATATGGATCCACCAGTGTCATTGAAATGTGTGTTCTTTTCACAGACCACATATGGAACCACCAGTGTCATTGCATGTGTGCTCTTTTTACTAACAACAACTGGATTCATTTCATGATTATTCTTTTCACATACCACATATGGATCCACCAGTGCCATTGAAATGTGTGTTCTCTTCTGAGACCACACATGGATCCACTAGTGTTATTGCATGTGTGTTCTTTTTACTAACAACAACCAGAGTCATTGCATGTGTGTTCTTTTCACAATCCACCTATGGATCAACCAATGTCATTGCATGTGTGTTACATTGGAGACCACACATGGATCCTGATATCATTGCATGTGTGCTCTTTTTACTAACAACAATGAGTCATTTCATGACTATTCTTTTCACATACAACATATGGATCCACCAGTGTCATTGAAATGTGTGTTCTTTTTACTAACAACAACTAGAGTCATTGCATGTGTGTTCTTTTCACAATCCACCTACAGATCCACCAGTGTCATTGCATGTGTGGTCTTCTCATTAACCACGGCCTTTGTCATTGCATGTGTGTTCTTTTCACAAACCACACATGGAACCACCATTGTCAATGCATGTGTGTTATTTTTAATAACAACAACTGAGTCATTTCAGGAATATTATTTTCACATACAACATATGGATCCACCAGTGTCATTGAAATGTGTGTTCTCTTCAAAGACCACACATGGATAACCCAGAGTCATTGCATGTGTGTTCTTTTTACTAACAACAACTAGAGTCATTGCATGTGTGTTCTTTTTACTAACAACAACTAGAGTCATTGCATGTGTGTTCTTTTCACAATCCACCTATGGATCCACCAGTGTCATTGCATGTGTGTTCTCTTGAGAGACCACACATGGATCCTGATGTCATTACATGTGTGCTCTTTTTACTAACAACTGGAGTCATTTCATGACTATTCTTTCACATACCACATATGGATCCACAGTGTCATTGAAATGTGTGTTCTCTTTAGAGACCACACATGGATCCTGATGTCATTGCATGTGTGTTCTTTTTACTAACAACAACCAGAGTCGTTGCATGTGTGTTATTTTCACAATCCACCTATCGATCCACCAGTGTCATTGCATGTGTGTTGTCTTCAGAGACCACACATGGATCTACCAGTGTTATTGCATGTGTGCTATTTTTACTAACAACAACTGGAGTCATTTCATGACTATTCTTTTCACATACCACATATGGATCCACTAGTGTCTTTGAAATGTGTGTTATTTTCAGAGACCACACATGGATCCACCAGTGTCATTGCATGTGTGCTCTTTTTACTAATAACAACTGGAGTCATTTCATGTGTGTTCTTTTCGCAATCCACCTATGGATCCACCAGTGTCATTGAAATGTGTGTTCTCTTCAAAGACCACATATGGAGCCACTAGTGTCATTGCATGTGTGCTCTTTTTTACTAACAACAACTGGAGTCATTTCATAACTATTATTTTCACATACCACATATGGATCAACAAGTGTCAATGAAATGTGTGTTCTCTTGAGACCACACATGGATCCTGATGTCATTGCATGTGTGTTCTTTTTACTAACAATAACCAGAGTCATTGCATGTATGTTCTTTTCACAATCCACCTATGGATCCACCAGTGTCATTGCATGTGTGTTCTTCTCATTAACCACAGCTAGAGTCATTGCATGTGTGTTCTTTTCACAGACCACATATAGAACCACCAGTGTCATTGCATGTGTGCTCTTTTTACTAACAACTGGAGTCATTTCATGACTATTCTTTTCAGATACAACATATGGATCCACCAGGGTCATTGAAATGTGTGTTCTCTTTAGAGACCACACATGGATCCACCAGTGTCATTGCATGTGTGTTCTTTTTACTAACAACAACCAGAGTCATTGCATGTGTGTTCTTTTCACAATCCACCTATGCAACCAGAAGTGTCATTGCATGTGTGTTCTTCTCATTAACCACAACTAGAGTCATTGCATGTGTGTTCTTTTCACAGACCACATATGGAACCACCAGTGTCATTGCATGTGTGCTCTTTTTACTAACAACAACTGGATTCATTTCATGACTATTCTTTTCACATACCACATATGGATCCACCAGTGCCATTGAAATGTGTGTTCTCTTTGGAGACCACACATGGATCCACTAGTGTGATTGCATGTGTGTTCTTTTTACTATCAACAACCAGAGTCATTGCATGTGTGTTCTTTTCACAATCCACCTATGGATCAACCGATGTCATTGCATGTGTGTTCTGTTCAGAGACCACACATGGATCCACCAGTGGAATTGCATGTGTGCTCTTTTTACTAACAACAACTGGAGTCATTTCATGACTATTCTTTTCACATACAACATATGGATCCACCAGTGTCATTGGAATGTGTGTTTTCTCTTCAGAGACCACACATGGATCCACCAGTGTCATTACATGTGTGTTGTTTTTACTAACAACAACTAGAGTCATTGCATGTGTGTTCTTTTCACAATCCACGTATGGATCCACCAGTGTCATTGCATGTGTGTTCTTCTCATTAACCACAGCTAGAGTCATTGCATGTGTGTTCTCTTCAGAGACCACACATGGATCCACCAGTGTCATTGCATGTGTGTTCTTTTTACTAACAACAACTAGAGTCATTTCATGACTATTCTTTTCATATACCATATATGGATCCACCAGTGTCATTGAAATGTGTGTTCTCTTCAAAGACCACACATGGATCCACCAGTGTCATTGCATGTGTGTTCCTTCTACTAACAACAACTAGAGTCATTTCATGTGTGTTCATTTCACAATCCACCTATGGATCCACCAGTGTCATTGCATGTGTGTTCTTCTCATTACCAAAGCTAGAGTCATTGCATGTGTGTTCTCTTCGGAGACCACAAATGGATCCACCAGTGTCATCGCATGTGTGCTCTTTTTACTAACAACAACTGGAGTCATTTCATGACTATTCTTTTCACATAGCACACATGGATCCACCAGTGTCATTGCATGTGTGTTATTTTTACTAACAACAACCAGAGTCATTGCATGTGTGTTCTTTTTACTAACAACAACCAGAGTCATTGCATGTGTGTTCTTTTCACAATCCACCTATGGATCCACCAATATCATTGCATGTGTGTTCTTCTCATTAACCACAACTAGAATCATTGCATGTGTGTTCTTTTCACAGACCACATATGGAACCACCAGTGTCATTGCATGTGTGCTCTTTTTACTAACAACAACTGGAGTCATTTGATGACTATTCTTTTCACATACCACATATGGATCCACTAGTGTCATTGAAATGTGTGTTCTCTTCAAAGACCACACATGGATCCACCAGTGTCATTGCGTGTGTGTTCTTCTCATTAACCACAGCTAGAGTCATTGCATGTGTGTTCTCTTTAGAGACCACACATGGATCCACCAGTGTAATTGCATGTGTGCTCTTTTTACTAACAACAACTGGAGTCATTTCATGACTATTCTTTTCACATAGAACATATGGATCCACCAGTGTCATTGAAATGTGTGTTCTCTTCAGAGACCACACATGGATCCACCAGTGTCATTGCATGTGTGTTCTTTTTACTAATAATAACCAGAGTCATTGCATGTGTGTTCTTTTCACAATCCACCTATGGATCCACCATTGTCATTGCATATGTGTTCTTCTCATTAACCACAGCTAGAGTCATTGCATGTGTGTTCTCTTCAGAGACCACACATGGATCCACCACTGTTATTGCATGTGTGCCCTTTTTACAAATAACAACTGGAGTCATTTCATGACTATTCTTTTCACATACCACATATGGATCCACCAGTGTCATTGAAATGTGTGTTCTTTTCACATACCACATATGGAACCACCAGTGTCATTGCATGTGTGCTCTTTTTACTAACAACAACTGGATTCATTTCATGATTATTCTTTTCACATACCACATATGGATCCACCAGTGCCATTGAAATGTGTGTTCTCTTCGGAGACCACACATGGATCCACTAGTGTCATTGCATGTGTGTTCTTTTTACTAACAACAACCAGAGTCATTGCATGTGTGTTCTTTTCACAATCCACCTATGGATCAACCAATGTCATTGCATGTGTGTTCTGTTCAGAGACCACACATGGATCCACCAGTATCATTGCATGTGTGCTCTTTTTTACTAACAACAACTGGAGTCATTTCATGACTATTCTTTTCACATACAACATATGGATCCACCAGTGTCATTGAAATGTGTGTTCTTTTTACTAACAAAACTACAGTCATTGCATGTGTGTTCTTTTCACAATCCACCTACAGATCCACCAGTGTCATTGCATGTGTGTTCTTCTCATTAACCACGGCCTATGTCATTGCATGTGTGTTCTTTTCACAAACCACACATGGAACCACCATTGTCATTGCATGTGTGTTCTTTTTAATAACAACAACTGGAGTCATTTCAGGAATATTCTTTTCACATACAACATATGGATCCACCAGTGTCATTGAAATGTGTGTTCTCTTCAAAGACCACACATGGATAACCCAGAGTCATTGCATGTGTGTTCTTTTTACTAACAACAACTAGAGTCATTGCATGTGTGTTCTTTTTACTAACAACAACTAGAGTCATTGCATGTGTGTTCTTTTCACAATCCACCTATGGATCCACTAGTGTCATTGCATGTGTGTTCTCTCATTAACCACAGCTAGAGTCATTGCATGTGTGTTCTCTTCAGAGACCACACATGGATCCACCAGTGTCATTACATGTGTGCTCTTTTTTACTAACAACAACTGGAGTCATTTCATGACTATTCTTTTCACATACCACATATGGATCCACCAGTGTCATTGAAATCTGTGTTCTCTTTAGAGACCACGCATGGATCCACCAGTGTCATTGCATGTGTGTTCTTTTTACTAACAACAACCAGAGTCGTTGCATGTGTGTTATTTTCACAATCCACCTATCGATCCACCAGTGTCATTGCATGTGTGTTGTCTTCAGAGACCACACATGGATCTACCAGTGTTATTGCATGTGTGCTCTTTTTACTAACAACAACTAGAGTCATTTCATGACTATTCTTTTCACATACCACATATGGATCCACTAGTGTCTTTGAAATGTGTGTTATCTTCAGAGACCACACATGGATCCACCAGTGTCATTGCATGTGTGCTCTTTTTACTAATAACAACTGGAGTCATTTCATGTGTGTTCTTTTTGCAATCCACCTATGGATCCACCAGTGTCATTGAAATGTGTGTTCTCTTCAAAGACCAAATATGGAGCCACTAGTGTCATTGCATGTGTACTCTTTTTTACTAACAACAACTAGAGTCATTTCATGACTATTATTTTCACATACCACACATGGATCCACCAGTGTCAGTGAAATGTGTGTTCTCTTCAGAGACCACACATGGATCCACCAGTGTCATTGCATGTGTGTTCTTTTTACTAACAATAACCAGAGTCATTGCATGTTTGTTCTTTTCACAATCCACCTATGGATCCACAAGTGTCATTGCATGTGTGTTCTTCTCATTAACCACAGCTAGAGTCATTGCATGTGTGTTCTTTTCACAGACCACATATAGAACCACCAGTGTCATTGCATGTGTGCTCTTTTTACTAACAACTGGAGTCATTTCATGACTATTCTTTTCAGATACAACATATGGATCCACCAGGGTCATTGAAATGTGTGTTCTCTTTAGAGACCACACATGGATCCACCAGTGTCATTGCATGTGTGTTCTTTTTACTAACAACAACCAGAGTCATTGCATGTGTGTTATTTTCACAATCCACCTATGCAACCAGAAGTGTCATTGCATGTGTGTTCTTCTCATTAACCACAACTAGAGTCATTGCATGTGTGTTCTTTTCACAGACCACATATGGAACCACCAGTGTCATTGCATGTGTGCTCTTTTTACTAACAACAACTGGAGTCATTTGATGACTATTCTTTTCACATACCACATATGGATCCACCAGTGCCATTGAAATGTGTGTTCTCTTCAAAGACCACACATGGATCCACCAGTGTCATTGCATGTGTGTTCCTTCTACTAACAACAACTAGAGTCATTTCATGTGTGTTCATTTCACAATCCACCTATGGATCCACCAGTGTCATTGCATGTGTGTTCTTCTCATTAACCACAGCTAGAGTCATTGCATGTGTGTTCTCTTCGGAGACCACACATGGATCCACCAGTGTCATCGCATGTGTGCTCTTTTTACTAACAACAACTGGAGTCATTTCATGACTATTCTTTTCACATAGCACACATGGATCCACCAGTGTCATTGCATGTGTATTATTTTTACTAACAACAACCAGAGTCATTGCATGTGTGTTCTTTTTACTAACAACAACCAGAGTCATTGCATGTGTGTTCTTTTCACAATCCACCTATGGATCCACCAATATCATTGCATGTGTGTTCTTCTCATTAACCACAACTAGAATCATTGCATGTGTGTTCTTTTCACAGACCACATATGGAACCACCAGTGTCATTGCATGTGTGCTCTTTTTACTAACAACAACCGGAGTCATTTGATGACAATTCTTTTCACATACCACATATGGATCCACTAGTGTCATTGAAATGTGTGTTCTCTTCAAAGACCACACATGGATCCACCAGTGTCATTGCGTGTGTGTTCTTCTCATTAACCACAGCTAGAGTCATTGCATGTGTGTTCTCTTCAGATACCACACATGGATCCACCAGTGTAATTGCATGTGTGCTCTTTTTACTAACAACAACTGGAGTCATTTCATGACTATTCTTTTCACATAGAACATATGGATCCACTAGTGTCATTGAAATGTGTGTTCTCTTCAGAGACCACACATGGATCCTGATGTCATTGCATGTGTGTTCTTTTTACTAATAATAACCAGAGTCATTGCATGTGTGTTCTTTTCACAATCCACCTATGGATCCACTAGTGTCATTGCATGTGTGTTCTTCTCATTAACCACACCAAGAGTCATTGCATCAGTGTTCTCTTCAGAGACCACAGATGGATCCACTAGTGTCATTGCATGTGTGCTCTTTTTACTAACAACAACTGGAGTCATTTCATGACTATTCTTTTCACATACCACATATCGATCCACCAGTGTCATTGAAATGTGTGTTCTCTTTAGAGACCACACATGGATCCACCAGTGTCATTGCATGTGTGTTCTTTTTACTAACAACAACCAGAGTCGTTGCATGTGTGTTATTTTCACAATCCACCTATCGATCCATCGGTGTCATTGCATGTGTGTTGTCTTCAGAGACCACAAATGGATCTACCAGTGTTATTGCATGTGTGCGCTTTTTACTAACAACAACTGGAGTCATTTCAAGACTATTCTTTTCACATACCACATATGGATCCACTAGTGTCTTTGAAATGTGTGTTATCTTCAGAGACCACACGTGGATCCACCGGTGTCATTGCATGTGTGCGCTTTTTACTAATAACAAATGGAGTCATTTCATGTGTGTTCTTTTCACAATCCACCTATGGATCCACAGTGTCATTGAAATATGTGTTCTCTTCAAAGACCACATATGGAGCCACCAGTGTCATTGCATGTGTGCTCTTTTTTACTAACAACAACTGGAGTCATTTCATGACTATTCTTTTCACATACCACATATAGATCCACTAGTGTCATTGAAATGTGTGTTCTCTTCAGAGACCACACATGGATCCACTAGTGTCATTGCATGTGTGTTCTTTTTACTAATAACAACTAGAGTCATTGCATGTGTGTTCTTTTTACTAACAACAACTAGAGTCATTGCATGTGTGTTCTTTTCACAATCCACCTATGGATCCACCAGTGTCATTGCATGTGTGTTCTTCTCATTAACCACAGCTGGAGTCATTGCATGTGTGTTCTTTTCACAGACCACATATGGAACCACCAGTGTCATTGCATGTGTGCTATTTTTACTAACAACAACTAGAGTCATTTCATGACTATTCTTTTCACATACCACATATGGATCTACCAGGGTCATTGAAATGTGTGTTCTTTTTACTAGCAACAACTAGAGTCATTGCATGTGTGTTCATTTCACAATCCACCTTTGGATCCACCAGTGTCATTGCATGTGTGTTATTCTCATTAACCACGGCCTTACTCATTGCATGTGTATTCTTTTCACAGACCACGCATGGAACCACCATTGTCATTGCATGTTTGTTCTTTTTACTAACAACAACTGGAGTCATTTCATGACTATTATTTTCACATACAACATGTGGATCCACCATTGTCATTGAAATGTGTGTTCTCTTCAGAGACCACCCATCGATCCACAACTGTCATTGCATGTGTGTTCTTTTTACTAACAACAACCAGAGTCATTGCATGTGTGTTCTTTTCATAATCCACCTATGGATCCACCAGTGTCATTGCATGTGTGTTCTTCTCATTGACCACAGCCTTAGTCATTGCATGTGTGTTCTTTTCACATACCACATATGGAACCACCATTGTCATTGCATGTGTGCTCTTTTTACTAACAACAACTAGAGTCATTTCAAGACTATTCTTTTCACATACCACATATGGATCAACCAGTGTCATTGAAATGTGTGTTCTCTTCATAGACCACACATGGATCCACCAGTGTCATTGCATGTGTGTTCTTTTTTACTTACAACAACTAGAGTCATTGCATGTGTGTTATTTTCACAATCCACCTATGGATCCACCAGTGTCATTGCATGTGTGTTCTCTTCAAAGACCACACATGGATCCACCAGTATCATTACATGTCTGTTCTTTTTACTAACAACAACTAGAGTCATTTCATGACTATTCTTTTCACATACCACATATGGATCCACCAGTGTCATTGAAATGTGTGTTCTTCAGAGACCACACATGGATCCACCGGTGTCATTGCATGTGTTCTCTTTTTACTAACAAAAACTAGAGTCATTTCATGACTATTCTTTTCACAGACCACATATGGATCCACTAGTTTCATTGAAATGTGTGTTCTCTTCGGAGACCACACATGGATCAACCAGAGCCATTGCATGTGTGTTCTTTTTACTAACAACAATTAGAGTCATTACATGTGTGTTCTTTTCACAATCCACCTATGGATCCACTATTGTCATTGCATGTGTGTTCTCTGATTAACCATAGCTAGAGTCATTGCATGTGTGTTCTCTTCAGAGACCACACATGGATCCACCAGTGTCATTGCATGTGTGTTCTTTTCACAGACCACATATGGAACCACCAGTGTCATTGCATGTGTGCTCTTTTTACTAACAACAACTGGAGTCATTTCATGACTATTCTTTTCAGATACAACATATGGATCCACCATGGTCATTGAAATGTGTTTTCTCTTTAGAGACCACACATGGATCCACCAGTGTCATTGCATGTGTGTTCTTTTAACTAACAACAACCAGAGTCATTGCATGTGTGTTATTTTCACAATCCACCTATGGAACCACCAGTGTCATTGCATGTGTGTTCTTCTCATTAACCACAACTAGAGTCATTGCATGTGTGTTCTTTTCAGAGACCACATATGGAACCGCCAGTGTCATTGCATGTGTGCTCCTTTTACTAACAACAACTGGATTCATTTCATGACTATTCTTTTCACATACCACATATGGATCCACCAGTGCCATTGAAATGTGTGTTCTCTTCAGAGACCACACATGGATCCACTAGTGTCATTGCATGTGTGTTCTTTTTACTAACAACAACCAGAGTCATTGCATGTGTGTTCTTTTCACTATCCACCTATGGATCAACCAGTGTCATTGCATGTGTGTTCTTCTCATTAACCATAGCTAGAGTCATTGCATGTGTGTTCTTTTCACAGACCACATATGGAACCACAAGTGTCATTTCATGTGTGCTCTTTTTACTAACAACAACTGGATCCATTTCATGATTATTCTTTTCACATACCACATATGGATCCACCAGTGCCATTGAAATGTGTGTTCTCTTCGGAGACCACACATGGATCCACTAGTGTCATTGCATGTGTGTTCTTTTTACTAACAACAACCAGAGTTATTGCATGTGTGTTCTTTTCACAATCCACCTATGGATCCACCAGTGTCATTGCATGTGTGTTCTCTTTAGAGACCACACATGGATCCACCAGTATCATTGCATGTGTGCTCTTTTTTACTAACAACAACTGGAGTCATTTCATGACTATTCTTTTCACATTACACATATGGATCCACCAGTGTCATTGAAATGTGTGTTCTTTTTACTAACAAAAACTAGAGTCATTGCATGTGTATTCTTTTCACAACCCACCTACAGATCCACCAGTGTCATTGCATGTGTGTTCTTCTCATTAACCACGGCCTTTGTTATTGCATGTGTGTTCTTTTCACAAACCACACATGGAACCACCATTGTCATTGCATGTGTGTTCTTTTTAATAACAACAACTGGAGTCATTTCAGGAATATTCTTTTCACATACAACATATGGATCCACCAGTGTCATTGAAATGTGTGTTCTCTTCAAAGACCACACATGGATAACCCAGAGTCATTGCATGTGTGTTCTTTTTACTAACAACAACTAGAGTCATTGCATGTGTGTTCTTTTTACTAACAATAACTAGAGTCATTGCATGTGTGTTCTTTTCACAATCCACCTATGGATCCACCAGTGTCATTGCATGTGTGTTCTCTCATTAACCACAGCTAGAGTCATTGCATGTGTGTTCTCTTCAGAGACCACACATGGATCCACCAGTGTCATTACATGTGTGCTCTTTTTTACTAACAACAACTGGAGTCATTTCATGACTATTCTTTTCACATACCACATATGGATCCACCAGTGTCATTGAAATGTGTGTTATCTTTAGAGACCACACATGGATCCACCAGTGTCATTGCATGTGTGTTCTTTTTACTAACAACAACCAGAGTCGTTGCATGTGTGTTATTTTCACAATCCACCTATCAATCCACCAGTGTCATTGCATGTGTGTTGTCTTGAGAGACCACACATGGATCTACTAGTGTTATTACATGTGTGCTCTTTTTACTAACAACAACTGGAGTCATTTCATGACTATTCTTTTCACATACCACATATGGATCCACTAGTGTCTTTGAAATGTGTGTTATCTTCAGAGACCACACATGGATCCACCAGTGTCATTGCATGTGTGCTCTTTTTACTAATAACAACTGGAGTCATTTCATGTGTGTTCTTTTCGCAATCCACCTATGGATCCACCAGTGTCATTGAAATGTGTGTTCTCTTCAAAGACCACATATGGAGCCACTAGTGTCATTGCATGTGTGCTCTTTTTTACTAACAACAACTAGAGTCATTTCATGACTATTATTTTCACATACCACATATGGATCCACCAGTGTCAATGAAATGTGTGTTCTCTTCAGAGACCACACATGGATCCACCAGTGTCATTGCATGTGTGTTCTTTTTACTAACAATAACCAGAGTCATTGCATGTGTGTTCTTCTCATTAACCACAGCTAGAGTCATTGCATGTGTGTTCTTTTCACAGACCACATATAGAACCACCAGTGTCATTGCATGTGTGCTCTTTTTACTAACAACTGGAGTCATTTCATGACTATTCTTTTCAGATACAACATATGGATCCACCAGGGTCATTGAAATGTGTGTTCTCTTTAGAGACCACACATGGATCCACCAGTGTCATTGCATGTGTGTTCTTTTTACTAACAACAACCAGAGTCATTGCATGTGTGTTCTTTTCACAATCCACCTATGCAACCAGAAGTGTCATTGCATGTGTGTTCTTCTCATTAACCACAACTAGATTCATTGCATGTGTGTTCTTTTCACAGACCACATATGGAACCACCAGTGTCATTGCATGTGTGCTCTTTTTACTAACAACAACTGGATTCATTTCATGACTATTCTTTTCACATACCACATATGGATCCACCAGTGCCATTGAAATGTGTGTTCTCTTTGGAGACCACACATGGATCCACTAGTGTGATTGCATGTGTGTTCTTTTTACTACCAACAACCAGAGTCATTGCATGTGTGTTCTTTTCACAATCCACCTATGGATCAACCGATGTCATTGCATGCGTGTTCTGTTCAGAGACCACACATGGATCCACCAGTGGAATTGCATGTGTGTTCTTTTTACTAACAACAACTGGAGTCATTTCATGACTATTCTTTTCACATACAACATATGGATCCACCAGTGTCATTGGAATGTGTGTTTTCTCTTCAGAGACCACACATGGATCCACCAGTGTCATTACATGTGTGTTCTTTTTACTAACAACAACTAGAGTCATTGCATGTGTGTTCTTTTCACAATCCACGTATGGATCCACCAGTGTCATTGCATGTGTGTTCTTCTCATTAACCACAGCTAGAGTCATTGCATGTGTGTTCTCTTCAGAGACCACACATGGATCCACCAGTGTCATTGCATGTGTGTTCTTTTTACTAACAACAACTATTGTCATTTCATGACTATTCTTTTCATATACCATATATGGATCCACCAGTGTCATTGAAATGTGTGTTCTCTTCAAAGACCACACATGGATCCACCAGTGTCATTGCATGTGTGTTCCTTCTACTAACAACAACTAGAGTCATTTCATGTGTGTTCATTTCACAATCCACCTATGGATCCACCAGTGTCATTGCATGTGTGTTCTTCTCATTAACCACAGCTAGAGTCATTGCATGTGTGTTCTCTTCGGAGACCACACATGGATCCACCAGTGTCATCGCATGTGTGCTCTTTTTACTAACAACAACTGGAGTCATTTCATGACTATTCTTTTCACATAGCACACATGGATCCACCAGTGTCATTGCATGTGTGTTATTTTTACTAACATCAACCAGAGTCATTGCATGTGTTCTTTTTACTAACAACAACCAGAGTCATTGCATGTGTGTTTTTTTCACAATCCACCTATGGATCCACCAATATCATTGCATGTGTGTTCTTCTCATTAACCACAACTAGAATCATTGCATGTGTGTTCTTTTCACAGACCACATATGGAACCACCAGTGTCATTGCATGTGTGCTCTTTTTACTAACAACAACTGGAGTCATTTGATGACTATTCTTTTCACATACCACATATGGATCCACTAGTGTCATTGAAATGTGTGTTCTCTTCAAAGACCACATGGATCCTGATGTCATTGCGTGTGTGTTCTTCTCATTAACCACAGCTAGAGTCATTGCATGTGTGTTCTCTTCAGAGACCACACATGGATCCTGATGTAATTGCATGTGTGCTCTTTTTAGTAACAACAACTGGAGTCATTTCATGACTATTCTTTTCACATAGAACATATGGATCCACCAGTGTCATTGAAATGTGTCTTCTCTTCAGAGACCACACATGGATCCACCAGTGTCATTGCATGTGTGTTCTTTTTACTAATAATAACCAGAGTCATTGCATGTGTGTTCTTTTCACAATCCACCTATGGATCCACTAGTGTCATTGCATGTGTGTTCTTCTCATTAACCACACCTAGAGTCATTGCATGTGTTCTCTTGAGACCAGATGGATCCACATGTCATTGCATGTGTGCTCTTTTACTAACAACAACTGGAGTCATTTCATGACTATTCTTTTCACATACCACATATGGATCCACGTGTCATTGAAATGTGTGTTCTCTTTAGAGACCACACATGGATCCTGATGTCATTGCATGTGTGTTCTTTTACTAACAACAACCAGAGTCGTTGCATGTGTTATTTTCACAATCCACCTATCGATCCATCGGTGTCATTGCATGTGTGTCTTCAGAGACCACATGGATCTACCAGTGTTATTGCATGTGTGCGCTTTTTACTAACAACAACTGGAGTCATTTCATGACTATTCTTTTCACATACCACATATGGATCCACTAGTGTCTTTGAAATGTGTGTTATCTTCAGAGACCACACGTGGATCCACCGGTGTCATTGCATGTGTGCGCTTTTTACTAATAACAACTGGAGTCATTTCATGTGTGTTCTTTTCACAATCCACCTATGGATCCACAGTGTCATTGAAATATGTGTTCTCTTCAAAGACCACATATGGAGCCACCAGTGTCATTGCATGTGTGCTCTTTTTTACTAACAACAACTGGAGTCATTTCATGACTATTCTTTTCACATACCACATATGGATCCACTAGTGTCATTGAAATGTGTGTTCTCTTCAGAGACCACACATGGATCCACTAGTGTCATTGCATGTGTGTTCTTTTTACTAATAACAACTAGAGTCATTGCATGTGTGTTCTTTTTACTAACAACAACTAGAGTCATTGCATGTGTGTTCTTTTCACAATCCACCTATGGATCCACCAGTGTCATTGCATGTGTGTTCTTCTCATTAACCACAGCTGGAGTCATTGCATGTGTGTTCTTTTCACAGACCACATATGGAACCACCAGTGTCATTGCATGTTTGTTCTTTTTACTAACAACAACTGGAGTCATTTCATGACTATTATTTTCACATACAACATGTGGATCCACCAGTGTCATTGAAATGTGTGTTCTCTTCAGAGACCACCCATCGATCCACAACTGTCATTGCATGTGTGTTCTTTTCACTAACAACAACCAGAGTCATTGCATGTGTGTTCTTTTCACAATCCACCTATGGATCCACCAGTGTCATTGCATGTGTGTTCTTCTCATTGACCACAACCCTAGTCATTGCATGTGTGTTCTTTTCACATACCACATATGGAACCACCATTGTCATTGCATGTGTGCTCTTTTTACTAACAACAACTGGAGTCATTTCAAGACTATTCTTTTCACATACCACATATGGATCCACCAGTGTCATTGAAATGTGTGTTCTCTTCATAGACCACACATGGATCCACCAGTGTCATTGCATGTGTGTTCTTTTTACTAACAACAACTAGAGTCATTGCATGTGTGTTATTTTCACAATCCACCTATGGATCCACCAGTGTCATTGCATGTGTGTTCTCTTCAAAGACCACACATGGATCCACCAGTATCATTACATGTCTGTTCTTTTTACTAACAACAACTAGAGTCATTTCATGACTATTCTTTTCACATACCACATATGGATCCACCAGTGTCATTGAAATGTGTGTTCTTCAGAGACCACACATGGATCCACCGGTGTCATTGCATGTGTTCTCTTTTTACTAACAAAAACTAGAGTCATTTCATGACTATTCTTTTCACAGACCACATATGGATCCACTAGTTTCATTGAAATGTGTGTTCTCTTCGGAGACCACACATGGATCAACCAGAGCCATTGCATGTGTGTTCTTTTTACTAACAACAATTAGAGTCATTACATGTGTGTTCTTTTCACAATCCACCTATGGATCCACTACTGTCATTGCATGTGTGTTCTCTAATTAACCATAGCTAGAGTCATTGCATGTGTGTTCTCTTCAGAGACCACACATGGATCCACCAGTGTCATTGCATGTGTGTTCTTTTCACAGACCACATATGGAACCACCAGTGTCATTGCATGTGTGCTCTTTTTACTAACAACAACTGGAGTCATTTCATGACTATTCTTTTCAGATACAACATATGGATCCACCATGGTCATTGAAATGTGTTTTCTCTTTAGAGACCACACATGGATCCACCAGTGTCATTGCATGTGTGTTCTTCTAACTAACAACAACCAGAGTCATTGCATGTGTGTTATTTTCACAATCCACCTATGGAACCACCAGTGTCATTGCATGTGTGTTCTTCTCATTAACCACAACTAGAGTCATTGCATGTGTGTTCTTTTCAGAGACCACATATGGAACCGCCAGTGTCATTGCATGTGTGCTCCTTTTACTAACAACAACTGGATTCATTTCATGACTATTCTTTTCACATACCACATATGGATCCACCAGTGCCATTGAAATGTGTGTTCTCTTCAGAGACCACACATGGATCCACTAGTGTCATTGCATGTGTGTTCTTTTTACTAACAACAACCAGAGTCATTGCATGTGTGTTCTTTTCACTATCCACCTATGGATCAACCAGTGTCATTGCATGTGTGTTCTTCTCATTAACATAGCTAGTGTCATTGAAATGTGTGTTCTTTTCACAGACCACATATGGGACCACCAGTGTCATTGCATGTGTGCTCTTTTTACTAACAACAACTGGATCCATTTCATGATTATTCTTTTCACATACCACATATGGATCCACCAGTGCCATTGAAATGTGTGTTCTCTTCGGAGACCACACATGGATCCACTAGTGTCATTGCATGTGTGTTCTTTTTACTAACAACAACCAGAGTCATTGCATGTGTGTTCTTTTCACAATCCACCTATGGATCAACCAATGTCATTGCATGTGTGTTCTGTTTAGAGACCACACATGGATCCACCAGTATCATTGCATGTGTGCTCTTTTTTACTAACAACAACTGGAGTCATTTCATGACTATTCTTTTCTCATACAACATATGGATCCACCAGTGTCATTGAAATGTGTGTTCTTTTTACTAACAAAAATTAGAGTCATTGCATGTGTGTTCTTTTCACAATCCACCTACAGATCCACCAGTGTCATTGCATGTGTGTTCTTCTCATTAACCACGGCCTTTGTCATTGCATGTGTGTTCTTTTCACAAACCACACATGGAACCACCATTGTCATTGCATGTGTGTTCTTTTTAATAACAACAACTGGAGTCATTTCAGGAATATTCTTTTCACATACAACATATGGATCCACCAGTGTCATTGAAATGTGTGTTCTCTTCAAAGACCACACATGGATAACCCAGAGTCATTGCATGTGTGTTCTTTTTACTAACAACAGCTAGAGTCATTGCATGTGTGTTCTTTTTACTAACAACAACTAGAGTCATTGCATGTGTGTTCTTTTCACAATCCACCTATGGATCCACCAGTGTCATTGCATGTGTGTTCTCTCATTAACCACAGCTAGAGTCATTGCATGTGTGTTCTCTTCAGAGACCACACATGGATCCACCAGTGTCATTACATGTGTGCTCTTTTTTACTAACAACAACTGGAGTCATTTCATGACTATTCTTTTCACATACCACATATGGATCCACCAGTGTCATTGAAATGTGTGTTATCTTTAGAGACCACACATGGATCCACCAGTGTCATTGCATGTGTGTTCTTTTTACTAACAACAACCAGAGTCGTTGCATGTGTGTTATTTTCACAATCCACCTATCGATCCACCAGTGTCATTGCATGTGTGTTGTCTTGAGAGACCACACATGGATCTACTAGTGTTATTGCATGTGTGCTCTTTTTACTAACAACAACTGGAGTCATTTCATGACTATTCTTTTCACATACCACATATGGATCCACTAGTGTCTTTGAAATGTGTGTTATCTTCAGAGACCACACATGGATCCACCAGTGTCATTGCATGTGTGCTCTTTTTACTAATAACAACTGGAGTCATTTCATGTGTGTTCTTTTCGCAATCCACCTATGGATCCACCAGTGTCATTGAAATGTGTGTTCTCTTCAAAGACCACATATGGAGCCACTAGTGTCATTGCATGTGTGCTCTTTTTTACTAACAACAACTAGAGTCATTTCATGACTATTATTTTCACATACCACATATGGATCCACCAGTGTCAATGAAATGTGTGTTCTCTTCAGAGACCACACATGGATCCACCAGTGTCATTGCATGTGTGTTCTTTTTACTAACAATAACCAGAGTCATTGCATGTGTGTTCTTTTCACAATCCACCTATGGATCCACCAGTGTCATTGCATGTGTGTTCTTCTCATTAACCACAGCTAGAGTCATTGCATGTGTGTTCTTTTCACAGACCACATATAGAACCACCAGTGTCATTGCATGTGTGCTCTTTTTACTAACTGAGTCATTTCATGACTATTCTTTTCAGATACAACATATGGATCCACCAGGGTCATTGAAATGTGTGTTCTCTTTAGAGACCACACATGGATCCACCAGTGTCATTGCATTTGTGTTCTTTTTACTAACCACAACCAGAGTCATTGCATGTGTGTTCTTTTCACAATCCACCTATGCAACCAGAAGTGTCATTGCATGTGTGTTCTTCTCATTAACCACAACTAGAGTCATTGCATGTGTGTTCTTTTCACAGACCGCATATGGAACCACCAGTGTCATTGCATGTGTGCTCTTTTTACTAACAACAACTGGATTCATTTCATGACTATTCTTTTCACATACCACATATGGATCCACTAGTGTGATTGCATGTGTGTTCTTTTTACTACCAACAACCAGAGTCATTGCATGTGTGTTCTTTTCACAATCCACCTATGGATCAACCGATGTCATTGCATCGTGTTACATTAGAGACCACACATGGATCCACGGTGGAATTGCATGTGTGCTCTTTTACTAACAACAACTAGAGTCATTTCATGACTATTCTTTTCACATACCACATATGGATCCACCAGTGTCATTGGAATGTGTTTTCTCTTCAGAGACCACACATGGATCCACCAGTGTCATTACATGTGTGTTCTTTTTACTAACAACAACTAGAGTCATTGCATGTGTGTTCTTTTCACAATCCACGTATGGATCCACCAGTGTCATTGCATGTGTGTTCTTCTCATTAACCACAGCTAGAGTCATTGCATGTGTGTTCTCTTCAGAGACCACACATGGATCCACCAGTGTCATTGCATGTGTGTTCTTTTTACTAACAACAACTAGAGTCATTTCATGTGTATTCTTTTCATATACCATATATGGATCCACCAGTGTCATTGAAATGTGTGTTCTCTTCAAAGACCACACATGGATCCACCAGTGTCATTGCATGTGTGTTCCTTCTACTAACAACAACTAGAGTCATTTCATGTGTGTTCATTTCACAATCCACCTATGGATCCACAGGTCATTGCATGTGTTCTTCTCATTAACCACAGCTAGAGTCATTGCATGTGTGTTCTCTTGGAGACCACATGGATCCCTGATGTCATCGCATGTGTGCTCTTTTACTAACAACTGGAGTCATTTCATGACTATTCTTTTCACATAGCACACATGGATCCACCAGTGTCATTGCATGTGTGTTATTTTTACTAACAACAACCAGAGTCATTGCATGTGTGTTCTTTTTACTAACAACAACCAGAGTCATTGCATGTGTGTTCTTTTCACAATCCACCTATGGATCCACCAATATCATTGCATGTGTGTTCTTCTCATTAACCACAACTAGAATCATTGCATGTGTGTTCTTTTCGCAGACCACATATGGAACCACCAGTGTCATTGCATGTGTGCTCTTTTTACTAACAACAACTGGAGTCATTTGATGAATATTCTTTTCACATACCACATATGGATCCACTAGTGTCATTGAAATGTGTGTTCTCTTCAAAGACCACACATGGATCCACCAGTGTCATTGCGTGTGTGTTCTTCTCATTAACCACTAGAGTCATTGCATGTGTGTTCTCTTGAGAGACCACACATGGATCCTGATGTATTTGCATGTGTGCTCTTTTTAGTAACAACAACTGAGTCATTTCATGACTATTCTTTTCACATAGAACATATGGATCCACAGTGTCATTGAAATGTGTCTTCTCTTGAGACCACATGGATCCACCAGTGTCATTGCATGTGTGTTCTTTTTACTAATAATAACCAGAGTCATTGCATGTGTGTTCTTTTCACAATCCACCTATGGATCCACTAGTGTCATTGCATGTGTGTTCTTCTCATTAACCACACCTAGAGTCATTGCATCAGTGTTCTCTTCAGAGACCACAGATGGATCCACCAGTGTCATTGCATGTGTGCTCTTTTTACTAACAACAACTGGAGTCATTTCATGACTATTCTTTTCACATACCACATATGGATCCACCAGTGTCATTGAAATGTGTGTTCTCTTTAGAGACCACACATGGATCCACCAGTGTCATTGCATGTGTGTTCTTTTTACTAACAACAACCAGAGTCGTTGCATGTGTGTTATTTTCACAATCCACCTATCGATCCATCGGTGTCATTGCATGTGTGTTGTCTTCAGAGACCACACATGGATCTACCAGTGTTATTGCATGTGTGCGCTTTTTACTAACAACAACTGGAGTCATTTCATGACTATTCTTTTCACATACCACATATGGATCCACTAGTGTCTTTGAAATGTGTGTTATCTTCAGAGACCACACGTGGATCCACCGGTGTCATTGCATGTGTGCGCTTTTTACTAATAACAACTGGAGTCATTTCATGTGTGTTCTTTTCACAATCCACCTATGGACCCACAGTGTCATTGAAATATGTGTTCTCTTCAAAGACCACATATGGAGCCACCAGTGTCATTGCATGTGTGCTCTTTTTTACTAACAACAACTGGAGTCATTTCATGACTATTCTTTTCACATACCACATATGGATCCACTAGTGTCATTGAAATGTGTGTTCTCTTCAGAGACCACACATGGATCCACTAGTGTCATTGCATGTGTGTTCTTTTTACTAATAACAACTAGAGTCATTGCATGTGAGTTCTTTTTACTAACAACAACTAGAGTCATTGCATGTGTGTTCTTTTCACAATCCACCTATGGATCCACCAGTGTCATTGCATGTGTGTTCTTCTCATTAACCACAGCTGGAGTCATTGCATGTGTGTTCTTTTCACAGACCACATATGGAACCACCAGTGTCATTGCATGTGTGCTCTTTTTACTAACAACAACTGGAGTCATTTCATGACTATTCTTTTCACATACCACATATGGATCCACCAGGGTCATTGAAATGTGTGTTCTTTTTACTAGCAACAACTAGAGTCATTGCATGTGTGTTCATTTCACAATCCACCTTTGGATCCACCAGTGTCATTGCATGTGTGTTCTCCTCATTAACCACGGCCTTACTCATTGCATGTGTATTCTTTTCACAGACCATGCATGGAACCACCATTGTCATTGCATGTTTGTTCTTTTTACTAACAACAACTGGAGTCATTTCATGACTATTATTTTCACATACAACATGTGGATCCACCAGTGTCATTGAAATGTGTGTTCTCTTCAGAGACCACCCATGGATCCACAAGTGTCATTGCATGTGTGTTCTTTTTACTAACAACAACCAGAGTCATTGCATGTGTGTTCTTTTCACAATCCACCTATGGATCCACCAGTGTCATTGCATGTGTGTTCTTCTCATTGACCACAGCCTTAGTCATTGCATGTGTGTTCTTTTCACATACCACATATGGAACCACCATTGTCATTGCATGTGTGCTCTTTTTACTAACAACAACTGGAGTCATTTCATGACTATTCTTTTCACATACCACATATGGATCCACCAGTGTCATTGAAATGTCTGTTATCTTCATAGACCACACATGGATCCACCAGTGTCATTGCATGTGTGTTCTTTTTACTAACAACAACTAGAGTCATTGCATGTGTGTTATTTTCACAATCCACCTATGGATCCACCAGTGTCATTGCATGTGTGTTCTCTTCAGAGACCACACATGGATCTACCAGTGTTATTGCATGTGTGCTCTTTTTACTAACAACAACTGGAGTCATTTCATGACTATTCTTTTCACATACCACATATGGATCCACTAGTGTCTTTGAAATGTGTGTTATCTTCAGAGACCACACATGGATCCACCAGTGTCATTGCATGTGTGCTCTTTTTACTAATAACAACTGGAGTCATTTCATGTGTGTTCTTTTCGCAATCCACCTATGGATCCACCAGTGTCATTGAAATGTGTGTTCTCTTCAAAGACCACATATGGAGCCACCAGTGTCATTGCATGTGTGCTCTTTTTTACTAACAACAACTGGAGTCATTTCATGACTATTATTTTCACATACCACATATGGATCCACAGTGTCAATGAAATGTGTGTTCTCTTGAGACCACACATGGATCCACCAGTGTCATTGCATGTGTGTTCTTTTTACTAACAATAACCAGAGTCATTGCATGTGTGTTCTTTTCACAATCCACCTATGGATCCACCAGTGTCATTGCATGTGTGTTCTTCTCATTAACCACAGCTAGAGTCATTGCATGTGTGTTCTTTTCACAGACCACATATGGAACCACCAGTGTCATTGCATGTGTGCTCTTTTTACTAACAACAACTGGATTCATTTCATGATTATTCTTTTCACATACCACATATGGATCCACCAGTGCCATTGAAATGTGTGTTCTCTTCGGAGACCACACATGGATCCACTAGTGTCATTGCACGTGTGTTCTTTTTACTAACAACAATCAGAGTCATTGCATGTGTGTTCTCTTGACAATCCACCTATGGATCAACCAATGTCATTGCATGTGTGTTCTGTTCAGAGACCACACGTGGATCCACCAGTGTCATTGTATGTGTGCTCTTTTTTACTAACAACTAGAGTCATTTCATGACTATTCTTTTCACAAAAACATATGGATCCACAGTGTCATTGGAATGTGTGTTTTCTCTTCAGAGACCACACATGGATCCACCAGTGTCATTGCATGTGTGTTCTTTTTACTAACAACAACTAGAGTCATTGCATGTGTGTTCTTCTCATTAACCACGGCCTTTGTCATTGCATGTGTGTTCTTTTCACAAACCACACATGGAACCACCATTGTCATTGCATGTGTGTTCTTTTTAATAACAACAACTGGAGTCATTTTAGGAATATTCTTTTTACATACAACATATGGATCCACCAGTGTCATTGAAATGTGTGTTCTCTTCAAAGACCACACATGGATCAACCAGAGTCATTGCATGTGTGTTCTTTTTACTAACAACAACTAGAGTCATTGCATGTCTGTTCTATTTACTAACGACAACTAGAGTCATTGCATGTGTGTTCTTTTCACAATCCACCTATGGATCCACCAGTGTCATTGCATGTGTGTTCTCTCATTAACCACAGCTAGAGTCATTGCATGTGTGTTCTCTTCAGAGACCACACATGGATCCACCAGTGTCATTGCATGTGTGCTCTTTTTAACTAACAACAACTGGAGTCATTTCATGACTATTCTTTTCACATACCACATATGGATCCACCAGTGTCATTGAAATGTGTGTTCTCTTTAGAGACCACACATGGATCCACTAGTGTCATTGCATGTGTGTTCTTTTTACTAACAACAACAAGAGTCGTTGCATGTGTGTTATTTTCACAATCCACCTATCGATCCACCAGTGTTATAGCATGTGTGTTGTCTTCAGAGACCACACATGGATCTACCAGTGTTATTGCATGTGTGCTCCTTTTACTAACAACAACTGGAGTCATTTCATGACTATTCTTTTCACATACCACATATGGATCCACTAGTGTCTTTGAAATGTGTGTTATCTTCAGAGACCACACATGGATCCACCAGTGTCATTGCATGTGTGCTCTTTTTACTAATAACAACTGGAGTCATTTCATGTGTGTTCTTTTCGCAATCCACCTATGGATCCACCAGCGTCATTGAAATGTGTGTTCTCTTCAAAGACCAAATATGGAGCCACCAGTGTCATTGCATGTGTGCTGTTTTTTACTAACAACAACTGGAGTCATTTCATGACTATTATTTTCACATACCACATATGAATCCACCAGTGTCAATGAAATGTGTGTTCTCTTGAGACCACACATGGATCCTGATGTCATTGCATGTGTGTTCTATTTACTAACAATAACCAGTCATTGCATGTGTGTTCTTTTCACAATCCACCTATGGATCCACCAGTGTCATTGCATGTGTGTTCTTCTCATTAACCACAGCTAGAGTCATTGCATGTGTGTTCTTTTCACAGACCACATATAGAACCACCAGTGTCATTGCATGTGTGCTCTTTTTACTAACAACTGGAGTCATTTCATGACTATTCTTTTCAGATACAACATATGGATCCACCAGGGTCATTGAAATGTGTGTTCTCTTTAGAGACCACACATGGATCCACCAGTGTCATTGCATGTGTGTTCTTTTTACTAACAACAACCAGAGTCATTGCATGTGTGTTGTTTTCACAATCCACCTATGGAACCAGAAGTGTCATTGCATGTGTGTTCTTCTTATTAACCACAACTAGAGTCATTGCATGTGTGTTCTTTTCACAGACCACATATGGAACCATAGTGTCATTGCATGTGTGCTCTTTTTACTAACAACAACTGGATTCATTTCATGACTATTCTTTTCACATACCACATATGGATCCACCAGTGCCATTGAAATGTGTGTTCTCTTCGGAGACCACACATGGATCCACTAGTGTGATTGCATGTGTGTTCTTTTTACTACCAACAACCAGAGTCATTGCATGTGTGTTCTTTTCACAATCCACCTATGGATCAACCAATGTCATTGCATGTGTGTTCTGTTTAGAGACCACACATGGATCCACCAGTGGAATTGAATGTGTGCTCTTTTTACTAACAACAACTAGAGTCATTTCATGACTATTCTTTTCACATACAACATATGGATCCACCAGTGTCATTGGAATGTGTGTTTTCTCTTCAGAGACCACACATGGATCCACCAGTGTCATTGCATGTGTGTTATTTTTACTAACAACTAGAGTAATTGCATGTGTGTTCTTTTCATAATCCACCTATGGATCCACCAGTATCATTGCATGTGTGTTCTTCTCATTAACCACATCTAGAGTTGTTGCATGTGTGTTCTCTTCAGAGACCACACATGGATCCACCAGTGTCATTGCATGTGTGTTCTTTTTACTAACAATAACTAGAGTCATTTCATGACTATTCTTTTCATATACCATATATGGATCCACCAGTGTCATTGAAATGTGTGTTCTCTTCAAAGACCACACATGGATCCACCAGTGTCATTGCATGTGTGTTCCTTCTACTAACAACAACTAGAGTCATTTCATGTGTGTTCATTTCACAATCCACCTATGGATCCACCAGTGTCATTGCATGTGTGTTCTTCTCATTAACCATAGCTAGAGTCATTGCATGTGTGTTCTCTTCGGAGACCACACATGGATCCACCAGTGTCATCGCATGTGTGCTCTTTTTACTAACAACAACTGGAGTCATTTCATGACTATTATTTTCACATACCACACATGGATCCACCAGTGTCATTGCATGTGTGTTATTTTTACTAACAACAACCAGAGTCATTGCATGTGTATTCTTTTTACTAACAACAACCAGAGTCATTGCATGTGTGTTCTTTTCACAATCCACCTATGGATCCACCAGTATCATTGCATGTGTGTTCTTCTCATTAACCACAACTAGAATCATAGCATGTGTGTTCTTTTCACAGACCACATATGGAACCACCAGTGTCATTGCATGTGTGCTCTTTTTACTAACAACAACTGGAGTCATTTGATAACTATTCTTTTCACATACCACATATGGATCCACTAGTGTCATTGAAATGTGTGTTCTCTTCAAAGACCACACATGGATCCACCAGTGTCATTGCGTGTGTGTTCTTCTCATTAACCATAGCTAGAGTCATTGCATGTGTGTTCTCTTCAGACACAACATGGATCCTGATGTAATTGCATGTGTGCTCTTTTTACTAACAACAACTGGAGTCATTTCATGACTATTCTTTTCACATAGAACATATGGATCCACCAGTGTCATTGAAATGTGTGTTCTCTTCTGAGACCACACATGGATCCACCAGTGTCATTGCATGTGTGTTCTTTTTACTAACAATAACCAGAGTCATCGCATGTGTGTTATTTTCACTATCCACCTATCGATCCATCGGTGTCATTGCATGTGTGTTGTCTTCAGAGACCACACATGGATCTACCAGTGTTATTGCATGTGTGCTCTTTTTACTAACAACAACTGGAGTCATTTCATGACTATTCTTTTCACATACCACATATGGATCCACTAGTGTCTTTGAAATGTGTGTTATCTTCAGAGACCACACGTGGATCCACCGGTGTCATTGCATGTGTGCGCTTTTTACTAATAACAACTGGAGTCATTTCATGTGTGTTCTTTTCACAATCCACCTATGGATCCACCAGTGTAATTGAAATATGTGTTCTCTTCAAAGACCACATATGGAGCCACCAGTGTCATTGCATGTGTGCTCTTTTTTACTAACAACAAATACAGTCATTTCATGACTATTCTTTTCACATACCACATATCGATCCACTAGTGTCATTGCATGTGTGTTCTTTTTACTAATAACAACTAGAGTCGTTGCATGTGTGTTCTTTTTACTAACAACAACTAGAGTCATTGCATGTGTGTTCTTTTCACAATCCACCTATGGATCCACCAGTGTCATTGCATGTGTGTTCTTCTAATTAACCACAGCTGGAGTCATTGCATGTGTGTTCTTTTCACAGACCACATATGGAACACCAGTGTCATTGCATGTGTGCACATTTTACTAACAATAACTGGAGTCATTTCATGACTATTCTTTTCACATACCACATATGGATCCACCAGGGTCATTGAAATGTGTGTTCTCTTTAGAGACCACACATGGATCCACCAGTGTCATTACATGTGTGTTCTTTTTACTAACAACAACTAGAGTCATTGCATGTGTGTTCTTTTCACAATCCACCTTTGGATCCACCAGTGTCATTGCATGTGTGTTCTCCTCATTAACCACGTCCTTACTCATTGCATGTGTATTCTTTTCACAGACCACACATGGAACCACCATTGTCATTGCATGTTTGTTCTTTTTACTAACAACAACTGGAGTCATTTCATGACTATTATTTTCACATACAACATGTGGATCCACCAGCGTCATTGAAATGTGTGTTCTCTTCAGAGACCACCCATGGATCCACAAGTGTCATTGCATGTGTGTTCTTTTTACTAACAACAACCAGAGTCATTGCATGTGTGTTCTTTTCACAATCCACCTATGGATCCACCAGTGTCATTTCATGTGTGTTCTTCTCATTGACCACAGCCTTAGTCATTGCATGTGTGTTCTTTTCACATACCACATATGGAACCACCATTGTCATTGCATGTGTGCTCTTTTTACTAACAACAACCGGAGTCATTTCATGACTATTCTTTTCACATACCACATATGGATCCACCAGTGTCATTGAAATGTGTGTTCTCTTGAGAGACCACACATGCATCCACAGTGTCAATGCATGTGTGTTCTTTTTACTAACAACAACTAGAGTCATTGTATGTGTTATTTTCACAATCCACCTATGGATCCACCGGTGTCATTGCATGTGTGTTCTCTTGAGACTACACAGATCCACCAGTATCATTACATGTCTGTTCTTTTTACTAACAACAACTAGAGTCATTTCATGACTATTCTTTTCACATACCACATATGGATCCACCTGTGTCATTGAAATGTGTGTTCTTCAGATACCACACATGGATCCACAGTGTCATTGCATGTGTTCTCTTTTTACTAACAAAAACTAGAGTCATTTCATGACTATTCTTTTCAGACCACATATGGATCCACTAGTTTCATTGAAATGTGTGTTCTCTTCGGAGACCACACATGGATCAAGTTGAGTCATTGCATGTGTGTTCTTTTTACTAACAACAACTAGAGTCATTACATGTGTGTTCTTTTCACAATCCACCTATGGATCCACTAGTGTCATTGCATGTGTGTTCTCAGATTAACCATAGCTAGAGTCATTGCATGTGTGTTCTCTTGAGACCACACATGGATCCTGATGTCATTGCATGTGTGTTCTTTTCACAGACCACATATGGAACCACAGTGTCATTACATGTGTGCTCTTTTTACTAACAACAACTGGAGTCATTTCATGACTATTCTTTTCAGATACCACATATGGATCCACCAGGGTCATTGAAATGTGTGTTCTCTTTAGAGACCACACATGGATCCTGATGTCATTGCATGTGTGTTCTTTTACTAACAACAACGAGAGTCATTGCATGTGTGTTCTTTTCACAATCCACCTATGGAACCACCGGTGTCATTGCATGTGTGTTCTTCTCATTAACCACAACTAGAGTCATTGCATGTGTGTTCTTTTCACAGACCACATATGGAACCACCAGTGTCATTGCATGTGTGCTCTTTTACTAACAACAACTGGATTCATTTCATGACTATTCTTTTCACATACCACATATGGATCCACCAGTGCCATTGAAATGTGTGTTCTCTTTAGACACCACACATGGATCCACTAGTGTCATTGCATGTGTGTTCTTTTTACTAACAACAACCAAAGTCATTGCATGTGTGTTCTTTTCACAATCCACCTATGGATCAACTAGTGTCATTGCATGTGTGTTCTTCTCATTAACCATAGCTAGAGTCATTGCACGTGTGTTCTTTTCACAGACCACATATGGAACCACAAGTGTCATTGCATGTGTGCTCTTTTTACTAACAACAACTAGAGTCATTTCATGACTATTCTTTTCACATACCACATATGGATCAACTAGTGTCATTGAAATGTGTGTTATCTTCAGAGACCACACATGGATCTACCAGTGTCATTGCATGTGTGCTCTTTTTACTAATAACAACCAGAGTCATTGCATGTGTGTTCTTTTAACTAACAACAACTGGATTCATTTCATGACTATTCCTTTCACATACCACATATGGATCCACTAGTGCCATTGAAATGTGTGTTCTCTTCAGAGACCACACATGGATCCACTAGTGTCATTGCACGTGTGTTCTTTTTACTAACAACAACCAGAGTCATTGCATGTGTGTTCTTTTTACAATCCACCTATGGATCAACCAGTGTCATTGCATGTGTGTTCTGTTCAGAGACCACACATGGATCCACCAGTGGAATTGCATGTGTGCTCTTTTTACTAACAACAACTAGAGTCATTTCATGACTATTCTTTTCACATACAACATATGGATCCACCAGTGTCATTGGAATGTGTGTTTTCAATTCAGAGACCACACATGGATCCACCAGTGTCATTGCATGTGTGTTCTTTTTACTACCAACAACTAGAGTCATTGCATGTGTGTTCTTTTCACAATCCACCTATAGATCCACCAGTGTCTTTGCATGTGTGTTCTTCTCATTAACCACGGCCTTTGTCATTGCATGTGTGTTCTTTTCACAAACCACTCATGGAACCACCATTGTCATTGCATGTGTGTTCTTTTTACTAACAACAACTGGAGTCATTTCATGACTATTCTTTTCACATACAACATATGGATCCACCAGTGTCATTGAAATGTGTGTTCTCTTCAGAGACCACACATGGATCCTAAGTGTCATTGCATGTGTGTTCTTTTACTAACAGCAACCAGAGTCATTGCATGTGTGTTCTTTTCACAATCCACCTATGGATCCACTAGTGTCATTGCATGTGTTTTCTTCTCATTGACAACAGCCTTAGTCATTGCATGTGTGTTGTTTTCACATACCACATATGCAACCACCATTGTCATTGCATGTGTGCTCTTTTTACTAACAACAACTAGAGTCATTTCATGACTATTCTTTTCACATAACACATATGGATCCACCAGTGTCATTGAAATGTGTGTTCTCTTCATAGACCACACAGGGATCCACCAGTGTCATTGCATGTGTGTTCTTTTTATTAACAACAACTAGTCATTGCATGTGTGTTATTTTCACAATCCACCTATGGATCCACCAGTGTCATTGCATGTGTGTTCTTTTTACTAACAACAACTAGAGTCATTTCATGACTATTCTTTTCACATACCACATATGGATCCACCAGTGTCATAGAAATGTGTGTTCTTGAGAGACCACACATGGATCCTGATGTCCTTTGCATGTGTCTGCTTTTTCTTGACAACAACAGTCATTGCATGTGTGTTCTTTTCATAATCCACCTATGGATCCACCAGTGCCTTTGAAATGTGTGTTCTCTTCAGAGACCACACATGGATCCTGATGGCATTGTATGTGAGCTCTTTTACTAACAACAACTGGCTGAGTCATTTGATGACTATTCTTTTCACATACCACATATGGATTCACCAGTGTCATTGAAATGTGTGTTCTCTTCAGAGACCACACATGGATCCACCAGTGTCATTGCAAGTGTGTTCTTTTTAATAACAACCAGAGTCATTACATGTGTGTTCTTTTCATAATCCACCTATGGATCCACCAGTGTCATTGAAATGTGTGTTCTCTTCAAAGACCACATATGGAGCCACCAGTGTCATTGCATGTGTGCTCTTTTTTACTAACAACAACTGGAGTCATTTCATTACTATTCTTTTCACATTCCACATATGGATCCACCAGTGTCATTGAAATGTGTGTTCTCTTCAGAGACCACACATGGATCCTGATGTCGGTGCATGTGTGCTTTTACTAACAACAACGAGTCATTGCATGTGTGTTCTTTTCATAATCCACCTATGGATCCACAGTGCCTTTGAAATGTGTGTTCTCTTCAGAGACCACACATGGATCCACCAGTGGCATTATATGTGAGCTCTTTTTACTAACAACAACTAGAGTCATTTGATGACTATTCTTTTCACATACCACATATGGATTCACCAGTGTCATTGAAATGTGTGTTCTCTTCAGAGACCACACATGGATCCTGATGTCATTGCAAGTGTGTTCTTTTTAATAAAAACAACGAGTCATTACATGTGTGTTCTTTTCACAATCCACCTATGGATCCACCAGTGTCATTGAAATGTGTGTTCTCTTCAAAGACCACATATGGAGCCACTAGTGTCATTGCATGTGTACTGTTTTTACTAACAACAACCAGAGTCATTGCATGTGTGTTCTTTTCATAATCCACCTATGGATCCACCAGTGCCTTTGAAATGTGTGTTCTCTTCAGAGACCACACATGGATCCACCAGTGGCATTGTATGTGAGTTCTTTTTACTAACAACAACTGGAGTCATTTCATGACTATTCTTTTCACATACCACATATGGATTCACTAGTGTCATTGAAATGTGTGTTCTCTTGAGACCACACATGGATCCCTGATGTCATTGCAAGTGTGTTCTTTTTAATAACAACAGAGTCATTACATGTGTGTTCTTTTCACAATCCACCTATGGATCCACCAGTGTCATTGAAATGTGTGTTCTCTTCAAAGACCACATATGGAGCCACCAGTGTCATTGCATGTGTGCTCTTTTTTACTAACAACAACTGGAGTCATTTCATGACTATTCTTTTCACATTCCACATATGGATCCACCAGTGTCATTGAAATGTGTTCTCTTGAGACCACACATGGATCCACCGATGTCGATGCATGTGTGTTCTTTTTTGCTAACAATAACCAGAGTCATTGCATGTGTGTTCTTTTCACAATCCACCTATGGAACCACCAGTGTCATTGCATGTGTGTTCTTCTCATTAACCACAACTAGAGTCATTGCATGTGTGTTCTTTTCACAGACCACATATGGAACCACTAGTGTCATTGCATGTGTGCTCTTTTTACTAACAACAACTGGATTCATTTCATGACTATTCTTTTCACATACCACATATGGATCCACCAGTGCCATTGAAATGTGTGTTCTCTTGAGAGACCACACATGGATCCACTAGTGTCATTGCCGTGTGTTCTTCTAACTAACAACAACGAGTCATTGCATGTGTGTTCTTTTCACAATCCACCTATGGATCAACAGTGTCATTGCATGTGTGTTACATTAGGAGACCATACCTGGATCCACCAGTGTCAGTGCATGTGTGTTCTTTTCATTAACCACAGCTAGAGTCATTGGATGTGTGTTCTCTTTCGAGACCACACATGGATCCACCAGTGTCACTGCATGTGTGCTCTTTTTACTAACAACAACTCGAGTCATTTCATGACTATTCTTTTCACATACCACATATGGATCCACCAGTGTGATTGAAATGTGTGTTCTCTAAAGACCACACATGGATCCTGATGTCATTTCATGTGTTCTCTTTACTAACAACAACTAGAGTCATTTCATGATTGTTCTTTTCACAGACCACATATGGATCCACTAGTTTCATTGAAATGTGTGTTCTCTTCAGAGACCACACATGGATCAACCAGAGTCATTGCATGTGTGTTCTTTTTACTAACAACAACTAGAGTCATTACATGTGTGTTCTTTTCATAATCCACCTATGGATCCACTAGTGTCATTGCATGTGTGTTCTCTGATTAACCATAGCTAGAGTCATTGCATGTGTGTTCTCTTCAGAGACCACACATGGATCTACTAGTGTCATTGCATGTGTGTTCTTTTTACTAACAACAACTTGAGTCAGTTCATGACTATTCTTTTCACATACCATATATGGATCCACTAGTGTCATTGAAATTTGTGTTCTCTTCAGAGACCACAAATGGATCCACCAGTGTCATTGCATGTGTCTTCTTTTTACTAACAACAACTAGAGTCATTTCATGTGTGTTCTTTTCACAATACACCTATGGATCCACTAGTGTCATTGCATGTGTGTTCTTCTCATTAACCACAGCTAGAGTCATGCATGTGTTCTCTTCAAAGACCACACATGGATCCTGATGTCATTGCATGTGTGTTCTTTTACTAACAACAACTAGAGTCATTGCATGTGTGTTCTTTCACAATCCACCTATGGATCCACCAGTGTCATTGCATGCGTGTTCTCTTTAGAAACCACACATGGATCCTGATGTCATTGCATGTGTGTTGTTTTTACTAACAACAACTAGAGTCATTTCATGACTATTCTTTTCACATACCACATATAGATCCACCAGTGTCATTGAAATGTGTGTTATCTTCAGAGACCACGCATGGATCCACTAGTGTCATTGCATGTGTGTTCTCCTCATTAACCACGCCCTTAGTCGTTACATGTGTGTTCTCTTCATAGACCACACATGGAACCACCATTGTCATTGCATGTGTGTTCTCTTCAAAGACCACACATGGATCCACCAGTGTCATTGCATGTGTGTTCTTTTTACTAACAACAACCAGAGTCATTGCATGTTTGTTCTTTAAACAATCCACCTATGGATCCACCAGTGTGATTGCATCTGTGTTCTCTTTAGAAACCACACATGGATCCACCAGTGTCATTGCATGTGTGTTCTCTTTAGAAACCACACATGGATCCACCAGTGTCATTGCATGTGTGTTGTTTTTACTAACAACAACTAGAGTCATTTCATGACTATTCTTTTCACATACCACATATGGATCCACCAGTGTCATTGAAATGTGTGTTCTCTTCAGAGACCACGCATGGATCCACCAGTGTCATTGCATGTGTGTTCTCCTTATTAACCACGGCCTTAGTCATTGCATGTGTGTTCTCTTGGAGACCACACATGGAACCATTGTCATTGCATGTGTGTTCTTTTTACTAACAACAAGCTGAGTCATTTCATGACTTTTCTTTTCACATACAACATATGAATCCACCAGTGTCATTGAAATGTGTGTTCTCTTTAGAGACCACACATGGATCCACCAGTGTCAATGCATGTGTGTTCTTTTTACTAACAACAACCAGAGTCATTGCATGTGTGTTATTTTCACAATCCACCTATGGATCCACTAGTGTCATTGCATGTGTGTTCTTCTCATTAACCATAGATAGAGTCATTGCATCTGTGTTCTCTTCAAAGACCACACATGGATCCACCAGTGTAATTGCATGTGTGCTCTTTTTACTAACAGCAACTAGAGTCATTTCATGACTATTCTTTTCACATACAACATATGGATCCACCAGTGTCATTGAAATGTGCGTTCTCTTAAGAGACCACACATGGATCCACTAGTGTCATTGCATGTGTGTTCTTTTTACTAACAACAACTAGAGTCATTGCATGTGTGTTCTGTTCACAATCCACCTATAGATCCACTAGTGTCATTGAATGTGTGTTCTTCTCATTAAGCATAGCTAGAGTCATTGCATGTATGTTCTTTTCACAGACCACAGATGGATCCACCAGTGTCATTGCATGTGTGCTCTTTTTACTAACAACAACTGGAGTCATTTCATGAATATTCTTTTTCACATACCACATATGGATCCACCAGTGTCATTGAAATGTGTGTTCTCTTCCGAGACCACACATGGATCCTGATGCCATTGCATGTGTGTTCTTTTTACTAACAACCAGAGTCATTGCATGTGTGTTCTTTTCACAATCCACCTATGGATCCACGAGTGTCATTACATGTGTTTTCTCTTTAGAGACCACACATGGATCCACCAGTGTAGTTGCATGTGTGCTCTTTTTACTAACAACAACTGGAGTCATTTCATGACTATTCTTTGCACATTCCACATATGGATCCACAGTGTCATTGAAATGTGTGTTCTCTTTAGAGACCACACATGTATCCACAGATTCAGTGCATGTGTGTTCTTTTTACTAAAAACAACCAGAGTCATTGCATGTTTGTTCTTTTCACAATCCACCTATGGATCCACCAGTGTCATTGCATGTGTGTTCTCTTCAAAGACCACATATGGATCCACTAGTGTCATTGCATGTGTGCTCTTTTTTACAAACAACAACTGGAATTTCATGACTATTCTTTTCACATACCACATATGGATCCACCAGTGTCATTGAAATGTGTGTTCTTGAGACCACACATGGATTCACCGATGTCTTTTCATGTGTGTTCTTTTACTTTGAACTAGCAGAGTCATTGCATGTGTGTTCTTTTCACAATCAACCTATGGATCCACCGGTGTCATTGCATGTGTGTTGTTCTCATTAACCATGAGTCATTGCATGTGTGTTCTTTTCACAGACCACATATGGATCCACGAGTGTCATTGCATGTGTGCTCTTTTTACTAACAACAACTGGATTCATTTCATGACTATTCTTTTCAGATACCACATATGGATCCACCAGTGTCATTGAAATGTGTGTTCTCTTCAGAGACCACACATGGATCCACCAGTGTCATTGTATGTGTGTGTTTTTACTAACAATAACTGGAGTCATTGCATGCGTGTTCTTTTCACAATCCACCTATGGATGTACCAGTGTCATTGCATGTGTGTTCTTCTCATTAACCAAAGCTAGATTCATTGCATGTGTGTTTTTCGCAGACCACATATGGAACCACAAGTGTCATTGCATGTGTGCTCTTTTTACTAACAACAACTGGAGTCGTTTCATGACTATTCTTTTCACATACCACATATGCATCCACGGTGTCATTGAAATCGTGTTCTCTTGAGACCACACATGGATCCACCAGTGTCATTGCATGTGTGTTCTTTTACTAACAACAACCAGAGTCATTGCATGTGTGTTCTTTTCACAATCCTCCTATGGATCCACCAGTGTCATTACATGTGTGTTCTCTTTAGAGACCACACATGGATCCACCAGTGTAATTGCATGTGTGCTCTTTTTACTAACAGCAACTAGAGTCATTTCATGACTATTCTTTTCACATACAACATATGGATCCACCAGTGTCATTGAAATGTGCGTTCTCTTAAGAGACCACACATGGATCCACTAGTGTCATTGCATGTGTGTTCTTTTTACTAACAACAAGTGGAGTCATTGCATGTGTGTTACATTCACAATCCACCTATAGATCCACTAGTGTCATTGAATGTGTGTTCTTCTCATTAAGCATAGCTAGAGTCATTGCATGTATGTTCTTTTCACAGAGCACAGATGGATCCACCAGTGTCATTGCATTTGTGCTCTTTTTACTAACAACAACTGGAGTCATTTCATGAATATTCTTTTTCACATACCACATATGGATCCACCAGTGTCATTGAAATGTGTGTTCTCTTCCGAGACCACACATGGATCCACCAGTGCCATTGCATGTGTGTTCTTTTTACTAACAACCAGAGTCATTGCATGTGTGTTCTTTTCACAATCCACCTATGGATCCACAGTGTCATTACATGTGTGTTCTTTAGAGACCACACATGGATCCTGATGTAATTGCATGTGTGCTCTTTTTACTAACAACAACCGAGTCATTTCATGACTATTCTTTGCACATTCCACATATGGATCCACCAGTGTCATTGAAATGTGTGTTCTCTTTAGAGACCACACATGTATCCACCAGATTCAGTGCATGTGTGTTCTTTTTACTAAAAACAACTAGAGTCATTGCATGTTTGTTCTTTTCACAATCCACCTATGGATCCACCAGTGTCATTGCATGTGTGTTCTCTTCAAAGACCACATATGGATCCACTAGTGTCATTGCATGTGTGCTCTTTTTTACAAACAACAACTGGAATTTCATGACTATTCTTTTCACATACCACATATGGATCCACCAGTGTCATTGAAATGTGTGTTCTCTTGGAGACCACATGGATTCACAGTGTCTTTGCATGTGTGTTCTTTTACTAACAACAACCAGAGTCATTGCATGTGTGTTCTTTTCACAATCAACCTATGGATCCACAGTGTCATTGCATGTGTGTTGTTCTCATTAACCACAGCTGGAGTCATTGCATGTGTGTTCTTTTCAGACCACATATGGAACCACAGTGTCATTGCATGTGTGCTCTTTACTAACAACAACTGGATTCATTTCATGACTATTCTTTTCACATACCACATATGGATCCACCAGTGCCATTGAAATGTGTGTTCTCTTCAGAGACCACACAAGGATCCACTAGTGTCATTGCATGTGTGTTCTTTTACTAACAATAACGAGTCATTGCATGCGTGTTCTTTTCACAATCCACCTATGGATCAACCATGTCATTGCATGTGTGTTCTTCTCATTAACCATAGCTAGAGTCATTGCATGTGTGTTTTTCAGAGACCACATATGGAACCACAAGTGTCATTGCATGTGTGCTCTTTTACTAACAACAAGCTGAGTCGTTTCATCACTATTCTTTTCACATACCACATATGCATCCACAGTGTCATTGAAATCGTGTTCTCTTAGAGAACACACATGGATCCACCAGTGTCATTGCATGTGTGTTCTTTTTACTAACAACAACCAGAGTCATTGCATGTGTGTTCTTTTCACAATCCTCCTATGGATCCACCGGTGTCATTACATGTGTGTTGTCTTTAGAGACCACACATGGATCCTGATGTAATTGCATGTGTGCTCTTTTTACTAACAAAAACTGGAGTCATTTCATGACTGTTCTTTTCACATTCCACATATGGATCCACCAGTGTCATTGAAATGTGTGTTCTCTTCAGAGACCACACATGGATCCACCAGTGTCAGTGCATGTGTGTTCTTTTGACTAACAACAACTAGAGTCATTGCATGTGTGTTCTTTTCACAATCCAATGGATCACAGTGTCATTGCATGTGTGTTCTTCTCATTAACGACATCTATAGTCATTGCATGTGTGTTCTCTTTAGAGACCACACAAGGATCCACCAGTGTCATTGCATATGTGCTCTTTTTACAAATAACAACTAGGGTCATTTCATGACTATTCTTTTCACATATCACATGTTGGATCCACCAGTACCATTGAAATGTGTGTTCTCTTCAGAGACCACACATGGATCCACCAGTGTCATTGCATGTGTGTTCTTTTCACTAACAACAACCAGAGTCATTGCATGTGTGTTCTTTTCACAATCCACCTATTGATCCACCAGTGTCATTGCATGTGTATTCTCCTCATTAACCACGGCCTTAGTCATTGCATGTGTGTTCTTTTCACAGACCACACATGGAACCACCATTGTCATTGCATGTGTGTATTTTTACTAACAACAACTGGAGTCATTTCATGACTATTCTTTTCACATACAACATATGGATCCACCAGTGTCATTGAAATGTGTGTTCTCTTCAGAGACCACACATGGATCCACCAGTGTCATTGCATGTGTGTTCTTTTTACTAACAATAACTAGAGTCATTGCATGTGTGTTCTTTTCACAATCCACCTATGGATCCACTAGTGTCATTGCATGTGTGTTCTTCTCATTAACCACACCTAGAGTCATTGCATCAGTGTTCTCTTCAGAGACCACAAATGGATCCACCAGTGTCATTGCATGTGTGCTCTTTTTACTAACAACAACTGGAGTCATTTCATGACTATTCTTTTCACATACCACATATGGATCCACCAGTGTCATTGAAATGTGTGTTCTCTTCAGAGACCACACATGGATCCACCAGTGTCATTGCATGTGTGTTCTTTTTACTAACAACAACCAGAGTCGTTGCATGTGTGTTATTTTCACAATCCACGTATCGATCCACCAGTGTCATTGCATGTGTGTTGTCTTCAGAGACCACACATGGATCCACCAGTGTTATTGCATGTGTGCTCTTTTTACTAACAACAACTAGAGTCATTTCATGACTATTCTTTTCAAATACCACATATGGATCCACTAGTGTCTTTGAAATGTGTGTTATCTTCAGATACCACACATGGATCCACCAGTGTCATTGCATGTGTGCTCTTTTTACTAATAACAACTGGAGTCATTTCATGTGTTTTTTTTCACAATCCACCTATGGATCCACCAGTGTCATTGAAATGTGTGTTCTCTTCAAAGACCACATATGGAGCCACCAGTGTCATTGCATGTGTGCTCTTTTTTACTAACAACAACTGGAGTCATTTCATGACTATTCTTTTCACATACCACATATGGATCCACCAGTGTCATTGAAATGTTTGTTCTCTTTAGAGACCACACATGGATCCACCAGTGTCTTTGCATGTGTGTTCTTTTTACTAACAACAACCAGAGTCACTGCATGTGTGTTCTTTTCACAATCCACCTATGGATCCACCGGTGTCATTGCATGTGTGTTCTTCTCACTAACCATAGCTGGAGTCATTGCATGTGTGTTCTTCTCATTAACCACAGCTGGAGTCATTGCATGTGTGTTCTTTTCACAGACCACATATGGAGCCACCAGTGTCATTGCATGTGTGTTCTTTTTACTAACAACAACTGGAGTCATTTCATGACTATTCTTTTCAGATACAACATATGGATCCACCAGGGTCATTGAAATGTGTGTTCTCTTTAGAGACCACACATGGATCCACCAGTATCATTGCATGTGTGTTCTTTTTACTAACAACAACCAGAGTCATTGCATGTGTGTTCTTTTCACAATCCACCTATGGAACCACCAGTGTCATTGCATGTGTGTTCTTCTCATTAACCACAACTAGAGTCATTGCATGTGTGTTCTTTTCACAGACCACATATGGAACCACCAGTGTCATTGCATGTGTGCTCTTTTTACTAACAACAACTGGATTCATTTCATGACTATTCTTTTCACATACCACATATGGATCCACCAGTGCCATTGAAATGTGTGTTCTCTTCAGAGACCACACATGGATCCACTAGTGTCATTGCATGTGTGTTCTTTTTACTAACAACAACCAGAGTCATTGCATGTGTGTTCTTTTCACAGTCCACCTATGGATCCACCAAAGGTGTGCTGTGTGTGTTCTTCTCATTAACCACGGCCTTTGTCATTGCATGTGTGTTCTTTTCACAGACCACACATGGAACCACCATTGTCATTGCATGTGTGTTCTTTTTACTAACAACAAGTGGAGTCATTTCAGGAAAATTGTTTTCACATACAACATATCAATCCACCTGTGTCATTGAAATGTGTGTTCTCTTCAGAGACCACACATGGATCCACCAGTGTCATTGCATGTGTTCTATTTTTACTAACAACAACTAGAGTCATTTCATGACTATTCTTTTCACAGACCACATATGGATCCACTAGTTTCATTGAAATGTGTGTTCTCTTCAGAGACCACACATGGATCAACCAGAGTCATTGCATGTGTGTTCTTTTTACTAACAACAACTAGAGTCATTACATGTGTGTTCTTTTCACAATCCACCTATGGATCCACTAGTGTCATTGCATGTGTGTTCTGATTAACCATAGCTAGAGTCATTGCATGCGTTCTCTTCAGAGACCACACATGGATCTACAGTGTCATTGCATGTGTGTTCTTTTTACTAACAACTTGAGTCATTTCATGACTATTCTTTTCACATACCATATATGGATCCACCAGTGTCATTGAAATTTGTGTTCTCTTCAGAGACCACACATGGATCCACCAGTGTCATTGCATGTGTCTTCTTTTTACTAACAACAACTAGAGTCATTTCATGTGTGTTCTTTTCACAATACACCTATGGATCCACTAGTGTCATTGCATGTGTGTTCTTCTCATTAACCACAGCTAGAGTCAGTGCATGTGTTCTTCTTCAAAGACCACACATGGATCCACCATGTCATTGCATGTGTGTTCTTTTACTAACAACAACCAGAGTCATTGCATGTGTGTTCTTTTCACAATCCACCTATGGATCCACCAGTGTCATTGCATGCGTGTTCTCTTTAGAAACCACACATGGATCCACCAGTGTCATTGCATGTGTGTTGTTTTTACTAACAAATACTAGTCATTTCATGACTATTCTTTTCACATACCACATATGGATCCACCAGTGTCATTGAAATGTGTGTTATCTTCAGAGACCACGCATGGATCCACTAGTGTCATTGCATGTGTGTTCTCCTCATTAACCACGGCCTTAGTCGTTACATGTGTGTTCTCTTCATAGACCACACATGGAACCACCATTGTCATTGCATGTGTGTTCTCTTCAAAGACCACACATGGATCCACCAGTGTCATTGCATGTGTGTTCTTTTTACTAACAACAACCAGAGTCATTGCATGTGTGTTCTTTAAACAATCCACCTATGGATCCACCAGTGTGATTGCATCTGTGTTCTCTTTAGAAACCACACATGGATCCACCAGTGTCATTGCATGTGTGTTCTCTTTAGAAACCACACATGGATCCACCAGTGTCATTGCATGTGTGTTGTTTTTACTAACAACAACTAGAGTCATTTCATGACTATTCTTTTCACATACCACATATGGATCCACCAGTGTCATTGAAATGTGTGTCTCTCTCTTGAGACCACGCATGGATCCACCAAATGTCATTGCATGTGTGTTCTCCTCATTAACCACGGCCTTAGTCATTGCATGTGTGTTCTCTTCAGAGACCACACATGGAACCACCATTGTCATTGCATGTGTGTTCTTTTTACTAACAACAACTGGAGTCATTTCATGACTTTTCTTTTCACATAAAACATATGGATCCACCAGTGTCATTGAAATGTGTGTTCTCTTTAGAGACCACACATGGATCCACCAGTGTCAATGCATGTGTGTTCTTTTTACTAACAACAACCAGAGTCATTGCATGTGTGTTATTTTCACAATCCACCTATGGATCCACTAGTGTCATTGCATGTGTGTTCTTCTCATTAACCATAGATAGAGTCATTGCATCTGTGTTCTCTTCAAAGACCACACATGGATCCACCAGTGTAATTGCATGTGTGCTCTTTTTACTAACAGCAACTAGAGTCATTTCATGACTGTTCTTTTCACATACAACATATGGATCCACCAGTGTCATTGAAATGTGCGTTCTCTTCAGAGACCACACATGGATCCACTAGTGTCATTGCATGTGTGTTCTTTTTACTAACAACAACCGAGTCATTGCATGTGTGTTCTTTCACAATCCACCTATAGATCCACCAGTGTCATTGAATGTGTGTTCTTCTCATTAAGCATAGCTAGAGTCATTGCATGTGTGTTCTTTCATGCACCACGATGGATCCACAGTGTCATTGCATGTGTGCTTTTACTAACAACAACTGGAGTCATTTCATGACTATTCTTTTTCACATACCACATATGGATCCACCAGTGTCATTGAAATGTGTGTTCTCTTCCGAGACCACACATGGATCCACCAGTGTCATTTCATGTGTGTTCTTTTTACTAACAACCAGAGTCATTGCATGTGTGTTCTTTTCACAATCCACCTATGGATCCACCAGTGTCATTACATGTGTGTTCTCTTTATAGACCACACATGGATCCACCAGTGTAATTGCATGTGTTCTCTTATAAATAACAACAAATGGAATCATTTCATGACTATTCTTTGCACATTCCACATATGGATCCACCAGTGTCATTGAAATGTGTGTTCTCTTTAGAGACCACACATGTATCCACCAGTGTCAGTGCATGTGTGTTCTTTTTACTAACAACAACTAGAGTCATTGCATGTGTGTTCTTTTCACAATCCACCTATGGATCCACCAGTGTCATTGCATGTGTGTTCTCTTCAAAGACCACATATGGATCCACTAGTGTCATTGCATGTGTGCTCTTTTTTACAAACAACAACTGGAGTCATTTCATGACTATTCTTTTCACATACCACATATGGATCCAACATGGTCATTGAAATGTGTGTTCTCTTCAGAGACCACACATGGATTCACCAGTGTCTTTGCATGTGTGTTCTTTTACTAACAAAACCAGTCATTGCATGTGTGTTCTTTTCACAATCAACCTATGGATCCACCAGTGTCATTGCATGTGTGTTGTTCTCATTAACCACAATTTGGAGTCATTGCATGTGTGTTCTTTTCACAGACCACATATGGAACCACAAGTGTCATTTCATGTGTGCTCTTTTTACTAACAACAACTGGAGTCATTTCATGACTATTCTTTTCAGATACAACATATGGATCCACCAGGGTCATTGAAATGTGTGTTCTGTTTAGATACCACACATGGATACACAAGTGTCATTTCATGTGTGTTATTTTTACTAACAGCAACCAGAGTCATTGCATGTGTGTTCTTTTCACAATCCACCTATGGAACCACCAGTGTCATTGCATGTGTGTTCTTCTCATTAACCATAACTAGAGTCATTGCATGTGTGTTCTTTTCACAGACCACATATGGAACCACAAGTGTCATTGCATGTGTGCTCTTTTTACTAACAACAACTGGATTCATTTCATGACTATTCTTTTCACATACCACATATGGATCCACCAGTGCCATTGAAATGTGTGTTCTCTTCAGAGACCACACATGGATCCACTAGTGTCATTGCATGTGTGTTCTTTTTACTAACAAGAACCAGAGTCATTGCATGCGTGTTCTTTTCACAATCCACCTATGGATCAACCAGTGTCATTGCATGTGTGTTCTTCTCATTAACCATAGCCAGAGTCATTGCATGTGTGTTTTTCGCAGACCACATATGGAACCACAAGTGTCATTGCATGTGTGCTCTTTTTACTAACAACAACTGGAGTCGTTTCATGACTATTCTTTTCACATACCACATATGCATCCACAGTGTCATTGAAATGCGTGTTCTCTTCCGAGACCACACATGGATCCACCAGTGTCATTGCATGTGTGTTCTTTTTACTAACAACAACCAGAGTCATTGCATGTGTGTTCTTTTCACAATCCTCCTATGGATCCACCAGTGTCATTACATGTGTGTTCTCTTTAGAGACCACACATGGATCCACCAGTGTAATTGCATGTGTGCTCTTTTTACTAACAAAAACTGGAGTCATTTCATGACTGTTCTTTTCACATTCCACATATGGATCCACCAGTGTCATTGAAATGTGTGTTATCTTCAGAGACCACACATGGATCCACCAGTGTCAGTGCATGTGTGTTCTTTTGACTAACAACAACTAGAGTCATTGCATGTGTGTTCTTTTCACAATCCACCTATGGATCCACCAGTGTCATTGCATGTGTGTTCTTCTCATTAACGACAGCTAGAGTCATTGCATGTGTGTTCTCTTCAGAGACCACACAAGGATCCACCAGTGTCATTGCGTATGTGCTCTTTTTCCAAATAACAACTAGAGTCATTTCATGACTATTCTTTTCACATATCACATGTGGATCCACCAGTATCATTGAAATGTGTGTTCTCTTCAGAGACCACACATGGATCCACCAGTGTCATTGCATGTGTGTTCTTTTCACTAACAACAACCAGAGTCATTGCATGTGTGTTCTTTTAACAATCCACCTATTGATCCACCAGTGTCATTGCATGTGTGTTCTCCTCATTAACCACGGCCTTAGTCATTGCATGTGTGTTCTTTTCACAGACCACACATGGAACCACCATTGTCATTGCATATGTGTATTTTTACTAACAACAACTAGAGTCATTTCAGGACTATTCTTTTCACATACAACATATGGATCCACCAGTGTCATTGAAATGTGTGTTCTCTTCAGAGACCACACATGGATCCACCAGTGTCATTGCATGTGTGTTCTTTTTACTAACAATAACCAGAGTCATTGCATGTGTGTTCTTTTCACAATCCACCTATGGATCCACTAGTGTCATTGCATGTGTGTTCTTCTCATTAACCACACCTAGAGTCATTGCATCAGTGTTCTCTTCAGAGACCACAGATGGATCCACCAGTGTCATTGCATGTGTGATCTTTTTACTAACAACAACTGGAGTCATTTCATGACTATTCTTTTCACATACCACATATGGATCCACCAGTGTCATTGAAATGTGTGTTCTCTTGAGACCACATGGATCCACCAGTGGCATTGCATGTGTGTTCTTTTACTAAAAACAACCAGAGTCTTTGCATGTGCGTTATTTTCACAATCCACGTATCGATCCACCAGTGTCATTGCATGTGTGTTGTCTTCAGAGACCACACATGGATCCACCAGTGTTATTGCATGTGTGCTCTTTTTACTAACAACAACTGGAGTCATTTCATGACTATTCTTTTCAAATACCACATATGGATCCACTAGTGTCTTTGAAATGTGTGTTATCTTCAGAGACCACACATGGATCCACCAGTGTCATTGCATGTGTTCTCTTTTTACTAATAACAACTGGAGTCATTTCATGTGTTTTTTTTTCACAATCCACCTATGGATCCACCAGTGTCATTGAAATCTGTGTTCTCTTCACAGACCACATATGGAACCACCAGTGTAATTGCATGTGTGCTCTTTTTACTAATAACAACTAGAGTCATTTCATGACTATTCTTTTCACGTACAACATATGGATCCACCAGTGTCATTGGAATGTGTGTTTTCTCTTCAGAGACCACACATGGAACCACCAGTGTCATTGCATGTGTGTTCTTTTTACTAACAACAACTGGAGTGATTTCATGACTATTCTTTTCAGATACAACATATGGATCCACCAGGGTCATTGAAATGTGTGTTCTCTTTAGAGACCACACATGGATCCACCAGTGTCATTGCATGTGTGTTCTTTTTACTAACAACAACCAGAGTCATTGCATGTGTGTTCTTTTCACAATACACCTATGGAACCACCAGTGTCATTGCATGTGTGTTCTTCTCATGAACCACAACTAGAGTCATTGCATGTGTGTTCTTTTCACAGACCACATATGTAACCACCAGTGTCATTGCATGTGTGCTCTTTTTACTAACAACAACTGGATTCATTTCATGACTATTCTTTTCACATACGACATATGGATCCACCAGTGCCATTGAAATGTGTGTTCTCTTCAGAGACCACACATGGATCCACTAGTGTCATTGCATGTGTGTTCTTTTTACTAACAACAACCAGAGTCATTGCATGTGTGTTCTTTTCACAATCCACCTATGGATCAACCAGTGTCATTGCATGTGTGTTCTGTTCACAGACCACATATGGAACCACCAGTGTAATTGCATGTGTGCTTTTTACTAATAACAACTGGAGTCATTTAATGACTATTCTTTTCACATACAACATATGGATCCACCAGTGTCATTGGAATGTGTGTTTTCTCTTCAGAGACCACACATGGATCCACCAGTGTCATTGCATGTGTGTTCTTTTTACTAAAAACAACTAGAGACATTGCATGTGTGATCTTTTCACAATCCACCTATAGATCCACCAGTGTTATTGCATGTGTGTTCTTCTCATTAACCACGGCCTTTGTCATTGCATGTGTGTTCTTTTCACAGACCACACATGGAACCACCATTGTCATTGCATGTGTGTTCTTTTTACTAACAACAAGTGGAGTCATTTAATGACTATTCTTTTCACATACAACATATCGATCCACCTGTGTCATTGAAATGTGTGTTCTCTTCAGAGACCACACATGGATCAACCGTAATCATTGCATGTATTCTTTTTACTAACAACAACTTGAGTCATTGCATGTGTTCTTTTCACAATCCACCTATGGAACCACCAGTTTCATTGCATGTGTGTTCTTCTTATTAACCATAGCTAGAGTCATTGCATGTGTGTTTTTCACAGACCACATATGGAACCACAAGTGTCATTGCATGTGTGCTCTTTTTACTAACAACAACTGTAGTCATTTCATGACTATTCTTTTCACATACTCATATGGATCCACAGTGTCATTGAAATATGTGTTCTCTTCCGAGACCACACCTGGATCCACCAGTGTCATTGCATGTGTGTTCTTTTTACTAACAACAACCAGAGTCATTGCATGTGTGTTCTTTTCACAATCCTCCTATGGATCCACCAGTGTCATTACATGTGTGTTCTCTTTAGAGACCACACATGGATCCACCATTGTAATTTCATGTGTGCTCTTTTTACTAACAACAACTGGAGTCATTTCATGACTGTTCTTTTCAGTTTCCACATATGGATCCACCAGTGTCATTGAAATGTGTGTTCTCTTCAGGAGACCACACATGGATCCACCAGTGTTAGTGCATGTGTGTTCTTTTGACTAACAACAACTAGAGTCATTGCATGTGTGTTCTTTTCACAATCCACCTATGGATCCACCAGTGTCATTGCATGTGTGTTCTTCTCACTAACAACACCCAGAGTCATTGCATGTGTGTTCTTTTCAGACACCACACATGGATCCACCAGTGTCATTGCATGTGTGCTATTTTTACAAATAACAACTGGAGTCATTTCATGACTATTCTTTTCACATACTACATATGGATCCACTAGTGTCATTGAAATGTGTGTTCTCTTTAAAGACCACACATGGATCGACTAGTGTCATTGCATGTGTGTTCTTTTTACTAACAATAATTAGAGTCATTGCATGTGTTCTTTTCACAATCCACCTATGGATCCACCAGTGTCATTGCATGTGTGTTCTCCTCATTAACCACGGCCTAAGTCATTGCATGCGTTCTTTTCACAGACCACACATGGAACCACCATTGTCATTGCATGTGTGTATTTTACTAACAACAATTGGAGTTATTTCATGACTATTCTTTTCACATACAACATATGGATCCACAGTGTCATTGAAATGTGTGTTCTTGAGAGACCACATGGATCCACCAGTGTCATTGCATGTGTGTTCTTTTCACTAACAACAACCAGAGTAATTGCATGTGTGTTCTTTTCACAATCCACCTATTGATCCACCAGTGTCATTGCATGTGTGTTCTCCTCATTAACCACGGCCTTAGTCATTGCATGTGCGTTCTTTTCACAGACCACACATGGAACCACCATTGTCATTGCATGTGTGTTCTTTTTAATAACAACAACTGGAGTCATTTCATGACTATTCTTTTCACATACAACATATGGATCCACCAGTGTCATTGAAATGTGTGTTCTCTTAAGAGACCACACATGGATCCACCAGTGTCATTGCATGTGTGTTCTTTTTACTAACAATAAGCAGAGTCATTGCATGTGTGTTCTTTTCACAATCCACCTATGGATCCACTAGTGTCATTGCATGTGTGTTCTTCTCATTAACCACACCTAGAGTCATTGCATGAGTGTTCTCTTCAGAGACCACAAATGGATCCACTGTGTCATTGCATGTGTGCTCTTTTTACTAACAAGAACTGGAGTCATTTCGTGACTATTCTTTTCACATACCACATATGGATCCACCAGTGTCATTGAAATGTGTGTTCTCTTTAGAGACCACACATGGATCCACCAGTGTCATTGCATGTGTGTTCTTTTTACTAACAACAACCAGAGTCGTTGCATGTGTGTTATTTTCACAATCCACCTATCGATCCACCAGTGTCATTGCATGTGTGTTGTCTTCAGAGACCACACATGGATCCACCAGTGTTATTGCATGTGTGCTCTTTTTACTAACAACAACTGGAGTCATTTCATGACTATTCTTTTCACATACCACGTATGGATCCACTAGTGTCTTTGAAATGTGTGTTATCTTCAGAGACCACAATGGATCCACCAGTGTCATTGCATGTGTGCTCCTTTTACTAATAACAACTGGAGTCATTTCATGTGTGTTCTTTTCACAATCCACCTATGGATCCACCAGTGTCATTGAAATGTGTGTTCTCTTCAAAGACCACATATGGAGCCACCAGTGTCATTGCATGTGTGCTCTTTTTTACTAACAACAACTGGAGTCATTTCATGACTATTCTTTTCACATACCACATATCGATCCACCAATGTCATTGAAATGTGTGTTCTCTTAAGAGACCACACATGGATTCACCAGTGTCTTTGAATGTGAGTTCTTTTTACTAACAACAACCAGAGTCATTGCATGTGTGTTCTTTTCACAATCCACCTATGGATCCACCGGTGTCATTGCATGTGTGTTCTTCTCATTAACCACAGCTGGAGTCATTGCATGTGTGTTCTTTTCACAGACCACATATGGAACCACCAGTGTCATTGCATGTGTGTTCTTTTTACTAACAACAACTGGAGTCATTTCATGACTATTCTTTTCAGATACAACATATGGATCCACCAGGGTCATTGAAATGTGTGTTCTCTTTAGAGACCACACATGGATCCACCGATGTCATTGTATGTCGTTCTTTTACTAACAACCAGAGTCATTGCATGTGTGTTGTTTTCACAATCCACCTATGGAACCACCAGTGTCATTGCATGTGTGTTCTTCTCATTAAGCACAACTAGAGTCATTGCATGTGTGTTCTTTTCACAGACCACATATGGAACCACCAGTGTCATTGCATGTGTGCCCTTTTTACTAACAACAACTGGATTCATTTCATGACTATTCTTTTCAGATACAACATATGGATCCACCAGGGTCATTGAAATGTGTGTTCTATTTAGAGACCACACATGGATCCACCAGTGTCATTGCATGTGTGTTATTTTTACTAACAACAACCAGAGTCATTGCATGTGTGTTCTTTTCACAATCCACCTATGGAACCACCAGTGTCATTGCATGTGTGTTCTTCTCATTAACCATAACTAGAGTCATTGCATGTGTGTTCTTTTCACAATCCACCTATGGATCCACTAGTGTCATTGCATGTGTGTTCTCTTCAAAGACCACATATGGATCCACTAGTGTCATTGCATGTGTGCTCTTTTTTACAAACAACAACTGGAGTCATTTCATGACTATTCTTTTCAGATACAACATATGGATCCACCATGGTCATTGAAATGTGTTTTCTCTTTAGAGACCACACATGGATCCACCAGTGTCATTGCATGTGTGTTCTTCTAACTAACAACAACCAGAGTCATTGCATGTGTGTTATTTTCACAATCCACCTATGGAACCACCAGTGTCATTGCATGTGTGTTCTTCTCATTAACCACAACTAGAGTCATTGCATGTGTGTTCTTTTCAGAGACCACATATGGAACCGCCAGTGTCATTGCATGTGTGCTCCTTTTACTAACAACAACTGGATTCATTTCATGACTATTCTTTTCACATACCACATATGGATCCACCAGTGCCATTGAAATGTGTGTTCTCTTCAGAGACCACACATGGATCCACTAGTGTCATTGCATGTGTGTTCTTTTTACTAACAACAACCAGTCATTGCATGTGAGTTCTTTTCACAATCCACCTATGGATCAACCAGTGTCATTGCATGTGTGTTCTTCTCATTAACATAGCTAGTGTCATTGAAATGTGTGTTCTTTTCACAGACCACATATGGGACCACCAGTGTCATTGCATGTGTGCTCTTTTTACTAACAACAACTGGATCCATTTCATGATTATTCTTTTCACATACCACATATGGATCCACCAGTGCCATTGAAATGTGTGTTCTCTTCGGAGACCACACATGGATCCACTAGTGTCATTGCATGTGTGTTCTTTTTACTAACAACAACCAGAGTCATTGCATGTGTGTTCTTTTCACAATCCACCTATGGATCAACCAATGTCATTGCATGTGTTCATTTAGAGACCACACATGGATCCACCAAGATATCATTGCATGTGTGCTCTTTTTACTAACAACTGGAGTCATTTCATGACTATTCTTTTCATACAACATATGGATCCACCAAGTGTCATTGAAATGTGTGTTCTTTTTACTAACAAAAATTAGAGTCATTGCATGTGTGTTCTTTTCACAATCCACCTACAGATCCACCAGTGTCATTGCATGTGTGTTCTTCTCATTAACCACGGCCTTTGTCATTGCATGTGTGTTCTTTTCAAAAACAACACATGGAACCACCATTGTCATTGCATGTGTTCTTTTTAATAACAACAACTGAGTCATTTCAGAATATTCTTTTCACATACAACATATGGATCCACCAGTGTCATTGAAATGTGTTCTTCTTCAAAGACCACACATGGATAACCCAGTCATTGCATGTGTGTTCTTTTTACTAACAACAGCTAGAGTCATTGCATGTGTGTTCTTTTTACTAACAACAACTAGAGTCATTGCATGTGTGTTCTTTTCACAATCCACCTATGGATCCACCAGTGTCATTGCATGTGTGTTCTCTCATTAACCACAGCTAGAGTCATTGCATGTGTGTTCTCTTCAGAGACCACACATGGATCCTGATGTCATTACATGTGTGCTCTTTTTTACTAACAACTGGAGTCATTTCATGACTATTCTTTTCACATACCACATATGGATCCACAGTGTCATTGAAATGTGTGTTATCTTTAGAGACCACATGGATCCACCAGTGTCATTGCATGTGTGTTCTTTTTACTAACAACAACCAGAGTCGTTGCATGTGTGTTATTTTCACAATCCACCTATCGATCCACCAGTGTCATTGCATGTGTGTTGTCTTCAGAGACCACACATGGATCTACCAGTGTTATTGCATGTGTGCTCTTTTTACTAACAACAACTGGAGTCATTTCATGACTATTCTTTTCACATACCACATATGGATCCACTAGTGTCTTTGAAATGTGTGTTATCTTCAGAGACCACACATGGATCCACCAGTGTCATTGCATGTGTGCTCTTTTTACTAATAACAACTGGAGTCATTTCATGTGTGTTCTTTTCGCAATCCACCTATGGATCCACCAGTGTCATTGAAATGTGTGTTCTCTTCAAAGACCACATATGGAGCCACTAGTGTCATTGCATGTGTGCTCTTTTTTACTAACAACAACTAGAGTCATTTCATGACTATTATTTTCACATACCACATATGGATCCACCAGTGTCAATGAAATGTGTGTTCTCTTCAGAGACCACACATGGATCCACCAGTGTCATTGCATGTGTGTTCTTTTTACTAACAATAACCAGAGTCATTGCATGTGTGTTCTTTTCACAATCCACCTATGGATCCACCAGTGTCATTGCATGTGTGTTCTTCTCATTAACCACAGCTAGAGTCATTGCATGTGTGTTCTTTTCACAGACCACATATAGAACCACCAGTGTCATTGCATGTGTGCTCTTTTTACTAACAACTGGAGTCATTTCATGACTATTCTTTTCAGATACAACATATGGATCCACCAGGGTCATTGAAATGTGTGTTCTCTTTAGAGACCACACATGGATCCACCAGTGTCATTGCATTTGTGTTCTTTTTACTAACCACAACGAGAGTCATTGCATGTGTGTTCTTTTCACAATCCACCTATGCAACCAGAAGTGTCATTGCATGTGTGTTCTTCTCATTAACCACAACTAGAGTCATTGCATGTGTGTTCTTTTCACAGACCACATATGGAACCACCAGTGTCATTGCATGTGTGCTCTTTTTACTAACAACAACTGGATTCATTTCATGACTATTCTTTTCACATACCACATATGGATCCACTAGTGTGATTGCATGTGTGTTCTTTTTACTACCAACAACCAGAGTCATTGCATGTGTGTTCTTTTCACAATCCACCTATGGATCAACCGATGTCATTGCATGCGTGTTCTGTTCAGAGACCACACATGGATCCACCAGTGGAATTGCATGTGTGCTCTTTTTACTAACAACAACTGGAGTCATTTCATGACTATTCTTTTCACATACAACATATGGATCCACCAGTGTCATTGGAATGTGTGTTTTCTCTTCAGAGACCACACATGGATCCACCAGTGTCATTACATGTGTGTTCTTTTTACTAACAACAACTAGAGTCATTGCATGTGTGTTCTTTTCACAATCCACGTATGGATCCACCAGTGTCATTGCATGTGTGTTCTTCTCATTAACCACAGCTAGAGTCATTGCATGTGTGTTCTCTTCAGAGACCACACATGGATCCACCAGTGTCATTGCATGTGTGTTCTTTTTACTAACAACAACTAGAGTCATTTCATGTGTATTCTTTTCATATACCATATATGGATCCACCAGTGTCATTGAAATGTGTGTTCTCTTCAAAGACCACACATGGATCCACCAGTGTCATTGCATGTGTGTTCCTTCTACTAACAACAACTAGAGTCATTTCATGTGTGTTCATTTCACAATCCACCTATGGATCCACCAGTGTCATTGCATGTGTGTTCTTCTCATTAACCACAGCTAGAGTCATTGCATGTGTGTTCTCTTCGGAGACCACATGGATCCTGATGTCATCGCATGTGTGCTCTTTTTACTAACAACAACTGGAGTCATTTCATGACTATTCTTTTCACATAGCACACATGGATCCACCAGTGTCATTGCATGTGTGTTATTTTTACTAACAACAACCAGAGTCATTGCATGTGTGTTCTTTTTACTAACAACAACCAGAGTCATTGCATGTGTGTTCTTTTCACAATCCACCTATGGATCCACCAATATCATTGCATGTGTGTTCTTCTCATTAACCACAACTAGAATCATTGCATGTGTGTTCTTTTCGCAGACCACATATGGAACCACCAGTGTCATTGCATGTGTGCTCTTTTTACTAACAACAACTGGAGTCATTTGATGAATATTCTTTTCACATACCACATATGGATCCACTAGTGTCATTGAAATGTGTGTTCTCTTCAAAGACCACACATGGATCCACCAGTGTCATTGCGTGTGTGTTCTTCTCATTAACCACAGCTAGAGTCATTGCATGTGTGTTCTCTTCAGAGACCACACATGGATCCACCAGTGTATTTGCATGTGTGCTCTTTTTAGTAACAACAACTGGAGTCATTTCATGACTATTCTTTTCACATAGAACATATGGATCCACCAGTGTCATTGAAATGTGTCTTCTCTTCAGAGACCACACATGGATCCACCAGTGTCATTGCATGTGTGTTCTTTTTACTAATAATAACCAGAGTCATTGCATGTGTGTTCTTTTCACAATCCACCTATGGATCCACTAGTGTCATTGCATGTGTGTTCTTCTCATTAACCACACCTAGAGTCATTGCATCAGTGTTCTCTTCAGAGACCACAGATGGATCCACCAGTGTCATTGCATGTGTGCTCTTTTTACTAACAACAACTGGAGTCATTTCATGACTATTCTTTTCACATACCACATATGGATCCACCAGTGTCATTGAAATGTGTGTTCTCTTTAGAGACCACACATGTATCCACTAGTGTCATTGCATGTGTGTTCTTTTTACTAACAACAACCAGAGTCGTTGCATGTGTGTTATTTTCACAATCCACCTATCGATCCATCGGTGTCATTGCATGTGTGTTGTCTTCAGAGACCACACATGGATCTACCAGTGTTATTGCATGTGTGCGCTTTTTACTAACAACAACTGGAGTCATTTCATGACTATTCTTTTCACATACCACATATGGATCCACTAGTGTCTTTGAAATGTGTGTTATCTTCAGAGACCACACGTGGATCCACCGGTGTCATTGCATGTGTGCGCTTTTTACTAATAACAACTGGAGTCATTTCATGTGTGTTCTTTTCACAATCCACCTATGGACCCACAGTGTCATTGAAATATGTGTTCTCTTCAAAGACCACATATGGAGCCACCAGTGTCATTGCATGTGTACTCTTTTTTACTAACAACAACTGGAGTCATTTCATGACTATTCTTTTCACATACCACATATGGATCCACTAGTGTCATTGAAATGTGTGTTCTCTTCAGAGACCACACATGGATCCACTAGTGTCATTGCATGTGTGTTCTTTTTACTAATAACAACTAGAGTCATTGCATGTGAGTTCTTTTTACTAACAACAACTAGAGTCATTGCATGTGTGTTCTTTTCACAATCCACCTATGGATCCACCAGTGTCATTGCATGTGTGTTCTTCTCATTAACCACAGCTGGAGTCATTGCATGTGTGTTCTTTTCACAGACCACATATGGAACCACCAGTGTCATTGCATGTGTGCTCTTTTTACTAACAACAACTGGAGTCATTTCATGACTATTCTTTTCACATACCACATATGGATCCACCAGGGTCATTGAAATGTGTGTTCTTTTTACTAGCAACAACTAGAGTCATTGCATGTGTGTTCATTTCACAATCCACCTTTGGATCCACCAGTGTCATTGCATGTGTGTTCTCCTCATTAACCACGGCCTTACTCATTGCATGTGTATTCTTTTCACAGACCATGCATGGAACCACCATTGTCATTGCATGTTTGTTCTTTTTACTAACAACAACTGGAGTCATTTCATGACTATTATTTTCACATACAACATGTGGATCCACCAGTGTCATTGAAATGTGTGTTCTCTTCAGAGACCACCCATGGATCCACAAGTGTCATTGCATGTGTGTTCTTTTTACTAACAACAACCAGAGTCATTGCATGTGTGTTCTTTTCACAATCCACCTATGGATCCACCAGTGTCATTGCATGTGTGTTCTTCTCATTGACCACAGCCTTAGTCATTGCATGTGTGTTCTTTTCACATACCACATATGGAACCACCATTGTCATTGCATGTGTGCTCTTTTTACTAACAACAACTGGAGTCATTTCATGACTATTCTTTTCACATACCACATATGGATCCACCAGTGTCATTGAAATGTCTGTTCTCTTCATAGACCACACATGGATCCACCAGTGTCATTGCATGTGTGTTCTTTTTACTAACAACAACTAGAGTCATTGCATGTGTGTTATTTTCACAATCCACCTATGGATCCACCAGTGTCATTGCATGTGTGTTCTCTTCAGAGACCACACATGGATCTACCAGTGTTATTGCATGTGTGCTCTTTTTACTAACAACAACTGGAGTCATTTCATGACTATTCTTTTCACATACCACATATGGATCCACTAGTGTCTTTGAAATGTGTGTTATCTTCAGAGACCACACATGGATCCACCAGTGTCATTGCATGTGTGGTCTTATAAATAAACACAGCTAGAGTCATTGCATGTGTGTTCTTTTATAATCCACCTATGGATCCACCAGTGTCATTGAAATGTGTGTTCTCTTCAAAGACCACATATGGAGCCACCAGTGTCATTGCATGTGTGCTCTTTTTTACTAACAACAACTGGAGTCATTTCATGACTATTATTTTCACATACCACATATGGATCCACCAGTGTCAATGAAATGTGTGTTCTCTTCAGAGACCACACATGGATCCACCAGTGTCATTGCATGTGTGTTCTTTTTACTAACAATAACCAGAGTCATTGCATGTGTGTTCTTTTCACAATCCACCTATGGATCCACCAGTGTCATTGCATGTGTGTTCTTCTCATTAACCACAGCTAGAGTCATTGCATGTGTGTTCTTTTCACAGACCACATATGGAACCACCAGTGTCATTGCATGTGTGCTCTTTTTACTAACAACAACTGGATTCATTTCATGATTATTCTTTTCACATACCACATATGGATCCACCAGTGCCATTGAAATGTGTGTTCTCTTCGGAGACCACACATGGATCCACTAGTGTCATTGCACGTGTGTTCTTTTTACTAACAACAATCAGAGTCATTGCATGTGTGTTCTCTTGACAATCCACCTATGGATCAACCAATGTCATTGCATGTGTGTTCTGTTCAGAGACCACACGTGGATCCACCAGTGTCATTGTATGTGTGCTCTTTTTTACTAACAACAACTAGAGTCATTTCATGACTATTCTTTTCACAAAAAAACATATGGATCCACCAGTGTCATTGGAATGTGTGTTTTCTCTTCAGAGACCACACATGGATCCACCAGTGTCATTGCATGTGTGTTCTTTTTACTAACAACAACTAGAGTCATTGCATGTGTGTTCTTCTCATTAACCACGGCCTTTGTCATTGCATGTGTGTTCTTTTCACAAACCACACATGGAACCACCATTGTCATTGCATGTGTGTTCTTTTTAATAACAACAACTGGAGTCATTTTAGGAATATTCTTTTGACATACAACATATGGATCCACCAGTGTCATTGAAATGTGTGTTCTCTTCAAAGACCACACATGGATCAACCAGAGTCATTGCATGTGTGTTCTTTTTACTAACAACAACTAGAGTCATTGCATGTCTGTTCTATTTACTAACGACAACTAGAGTCATTGCATGTGTGTTCTTTTCACAATCCACCTATGGATCCACCAGTGTCATTGCATGTGTGTTCTCTCATTAACCACAGCTAGAGTCATTGCATGTGTGTTCTCTTCAGAGACCACACATGGATCCACCAGTGTCATTGCATGTGTGCTCTTTTTAACTAACAACAACTGGAGTCATTTCATGACTATTCTTTTCACATACCACATATGGATCCACCAGTGTCATTGAAATGTGTGTTCTCTTTAGAGACCACACATGGATCCACTAGTGTCATTGCATGTGTGTTCTTTTTACTAACAACAACAAGAGTCGTTGCATGTGTGTTATTTTCACAATCCACCTATCGATCCACCAGTGTTATAGCATGTGTGTTGTCTTCAGAGACCACACATGGATCTACCAGTGTTATTGCATGTGTGCTCCTTTTACTAACAACAACTGGAGTCATTTCATGACTATTCTTTTCACATACCACATATGGATCCACTAGTGTCTTTGAAATGTGTGTTATCTTCAGAGACCACACATGGATCCACCAGTGTCATTGCATGTGTGCTCTTTTTACTAATAACAACTGGAGTCATTTCATGTGTGTTCTTTTCGCAATCCACCTATGGATCCACCAGCGTCATTGAAATGTGTGTTCTCTTCAAAGACCAAATATGGAGCCACCAGTGTCATTGCATGTGTGCTGTTTTTTACTAACAACAACTGGAGTCATTTCATGACTATTATTTTCACATACCACATATGAATCCACCAGTGTCAATGAAATGTGTGTTCTCTTCAGAGACCACACATGGATCCACCAGTGTCATTGCATGTGTGTTCTATTTACTAACAATAACCAGAGTCATTGCATGTGTGTTCTTTTCACAATCCACCTATGGATCCACCAGTGTCATTGCATGTGTGTTCTTCTCATTAACCACAGCTAGAGTCATTGCATGTGTGTTCTTTTCACAGACCACATATAGAACCACCAGTGTCATTGCATGTGTGCTCTTTTTACTAACAACTGGAGTCATTTCATGACTATTCTTTTCAGATACAACATATGGATCCACCAGGGTCATTGAAATGTGTGTTCTCTTTAGAGACCACACATGGATCCACCAGTGTCATTGCATGTGTGTTCTTTTTACTAACAACAACCAGAGTCATTGCATGTGTGTTGTTTTCACAATCCACCTATGGAACCAGAAGTGTCATTGCATGTGTGTTCTTCTTATTAACCACAACTAGAGTCATTGCATGTGTGTTCTTTTCACAGACCACATATGGAACCATAGTGTCATTGCATGTGTGCTCTTTTTACTAACAACAACTGGATTCATTTCATGACTATTCTTTTCACATACCACATATGGATCCACCAGTGCCATTGAAATGTGTGTTCTCTTCGGAGACCACACATGGATCCACTAGTGTGATTGCATGTGTGTTCTTTTTACTACCAACAACCAGAGTCATTGCATGTGTGTTCTTTTCACAATCCACCTATGGATCAACCAATGTCATTGCATGTGTGTTCTGTTTAGAGACCACACATGGATCCACCAGTGGAATTGAATGTGTGCTCTTTTTACTAACAACAACTAGAGTCATTTCATGACTATTCTTTTCACATACAACATATGGATCCACCAGTGTCATTGGAATGTGTGTTTTCTCTTCAGAGACCACACATGGATCCACCAGTGTCATTGCATGTGTGTTATTTTTACTAACAACTAGAGTAATTGCATGTGTGTTCTTTTCATAATCCACCTATGGATCCACCAGTGTCATTGCATGTGTGTTCTTCTCATTAACCACATCTAGAGTTGTTGCATGTGTGTTCTCTTCAGAGACCACACATGGATCCTGATGTCATTGCATGTGTGTTCTTTTTACTAACAATAACTAGAGTCATTTCATGACTATTCTTTTCATATACCATATATGGATCCACCAGTGTCATTGAAATGTGTGTTCTCTTCAAAGACCACACATGGATCCACCAGTGTCATTGCATGTGTGTTCCTTCTACTAACAACAACTAGAGTCATTTCATGTGAGTTCATTTCACAATCCACCTATGGATCCACCAGTGTCATTGCATGTGTGTTCTTCTCATTAACCATAGCTAGAGTCATTGCATGTGTGTTCTCTTCGGAGACCACACATGGATCCACCAGTGTCATCGCATGTGTGCTCTTTTTACTAACAACAACTGGAGTCATTTCATGACTATTATTTTCACATACCACACATGGATCCACCAGTGTCATTGCATGTGTGTTATTTTTACTAACAACAACCAGAGTCATTGCATGTGTGTTCTTTTTACTAACAACAACCAGAGTCATTGCATGTGTGTTCTTTTCACAATCCACCTATGGATCCACCAGTATCATTGCATGTGTGTTCTTCTCATTAACCACAACTAGAATCATAGCATGTGTGTTCTTTTCACAGACCACATATGGAACCACCAGTGTCATTGCATGTGTGCTCTTTTTACTAACAACAACTGGAGTCATTTGATAACTATTCTTTTCACATACCACATATGGATCCACTAGTGTCATTGAAATGTGTGTTCTCTTCAAAGACCACACATGGATCCACCAGTGTCATTGCGTGTGTGTTCTTCTCATTAACCATAGCTAGAGTCATTGCATGTGTGTTCTCTTCAGAGACACAACATGGATCCACCAGTGTAATTGCATGTGTGCTCTTTTTACTAACAACAACTGGAGTCATTTCATGACTATTCTTTTCACATAGAACATATGGATCCACCAGTGTCATTGAAATGTGTGTTCTCTTCTGAGACCACACATGGATCCTGATGTCATTGCATGTGTGTTCTTTTTACTAACAATAACCAGAGTCATCGCATGTGTGTTATTTTCACTATCCACCTATCGATCCATCGGTGTCATTGCATGTGTGTTGTCTTCAGAGACCACACATGGATCTACCAGTGTTATTGCATGTGTGCTCTTTTTACTAACAACAACTGGAGTCATTTCATGACTATTCTTTTCACATACCACATATGGATCCACTAGTGTCTTTGAAATGTGTGTTATCTTCAGAGACCACACGTGGATCCACCGGTGTCATTGCATGTGTGCGCTTTTTACTAATAACAACTGGAGTCATTTCATGTGTGTTCTTTTCACAATCCACCTATGGATCCACCAGTGTAATTGAAATATGTGTTCTCTTCAAAGACCACATATGGAGCCACCAGTGTCATTGCATGTGTGCTCTTTTTTACTAACAACAACTACAGTCATTTCATGACTATTCTTTTCACATACCACATATCGATCCACTAGTGTCATTGCATGTGTGTTCTTTTTACTAATAACAACTAGAGTCGTTGCATGTGTGTTCTTTTTACTAACAACAACTAGAGTCATTGCATGTGTGTTCTTTTCACAATCCACCTATGGATCCACCAGTGTCATTGCATGTGTGTTCTTCTAATTAACCACAGCTGGAGTCATTGCATGTGTGTTCTTTTCACAGACCACATATGGAACACCAGTGTCATTGCATGTGTGCACATTTTACTAACAATAACTGGAGTCATTTCATGACTATTCTTTTCACATACCACATATGGATCCACCAGGGTCATTGAAATGTGTGTTCTCTTTAGAGACCACACATGGATCCACCAGTGTCATTACATGTGTGTTCTTTTTACTAACAACAACTAGAGTCATTGCATGTGTGTTCTTTTCACAATCCACCTTTGGATCCACCAGTGTCATTGCATGTGTGTTCTCCTCATTAACCACGTCCTTACTCATTGCATGTGTATTCTTTTCACAGACCACACATGGAACCACCATTGTCATTGCATGTTTGTTCTTTTTACTAACAACAACTGGAGTCATTTCATGACTATTATTTTCACATACAACATGTGGATCCACCAGCGTCATTGAAATGTGTGTTCTCTTCAGAGACCACCCATGGATCCACAAGTGTCATTGCATGTGTGTTCTTTTTACTAACAACAACCAGAGTCATTGCATGTGTGTTCTTTTCACAATCCACCTATGGATCCACCAGTGTCATTTCATGTGTGTTCTTCTCATTGACCACAGCCTTAGTCATTGCATGTGTGTTCTTTTCACATACCACATATGGAACCACCATTGTCATTGCATGTGTGCTCTTTTTACTAACAACAACCGGAGTCATTTCATGACTATTCTTTTCACATACCACATATGGATCCACCAGTGTCATTGAAATGTGTGTTCTCTTCATAGACCACACATGGATCCACCAGTGTCATTGCATGTGTGTTCTTTTTACTAACAACAACTAGAGTCATTGTATGTGTGTTATTTTCACAATCCACCTATGGATCCACCAGTGTCATTGCATGTGTGTTCTCTTCAGAGACTACACCTGGATCCACCAGTATCATTACATGTCTGTTCTTTTTACTAACAACAACTAGAGTCATTTCATGACTATTCTTTTCACATACCACATATGGATCCACCTGTGTCATTGAAATGTGTGTTCTTCAGATACCACACATGGATCCACCGGTGTCATTGCATGTGTTCTCTTTTTACTAACAAAAACTAGAGTCATTTCATGACTATTCTTTTCACAGACCACATATGGATCCACTAGTTTCATTGAAATGTGTGTTCTCTTCGGAGACCACACATGGATCAACCAGAGTCATTGCATGTGTGTTCTTTTTACTAACAACAACTAGAGTCATTACATGTGTGTTCTTTTCACAATCCACCTATGGATCCACTAGTGTCATTGCATGTGTGTTCTCAGATTAACCATAGCTAGAGTCATTGCATGTGTGTTCTCTTCAGAGACCACACATGGATCCACCAGTGTCATTGCATGTGTGTTCTTTTCACAGACCACATATGGAACCACCAGTGTCATTACATGTGTGCTCTTTTTACTAACAACAACTGGAGTCATTTCATGACTATTCTTTTCAGATACAACATATGGATCCACCAGGGTCATTGAAATGTGTGTTCTCTTTAGAGACCACACATGGATCCACCAGTGTCATTGCATGTGTGTTCTTTTTACTAACAACAACGAGAGTCATTGCATGTGTGTTCTTTTCACAATCCACCTATGGAACCACCAGTGTCATTGCATGTGTGTTCTTCTCATTAACCACAACTAGAGTCATTGCATGTGTGTTCTTTTCACAGACCACATATGGAACCACCAGTGTCATTGCATGTGTGCTCTTTTTACTAACAACAACTGGATTCATTTCATGACTATTCTTTTCACATACCACATATGGATCCACCAGTGCCATTGAAATGTGTGTTCTCTTTAGACACCACACATGGATCCACTAGTGTCATTGCATGTGTGTTCTTTTTACTAACAACAACCAAAGTCATTGCATGTGTGTTCTTTTCACAATCCACCTATGGATCAACTAGTGTCATTGCATGTGTGTTCTTCTCATTAACCATAGCTAGAGTCATTGCACGTGTGTTCTTTTCACAGACCACATATGGAACCACAAGTGTCATTGCATGTGTGCTCTTTTTACTAACAACAACTAGAGTCATTTCATGACTATTCTTTTCACATACCACATATGGATCAACTAGTGTCATTGAAATGTGTGTTATCTTCAGAGACCACACATGGATCTACCAGTGTCATTGCATGTGTGCTCTTTTTACTAATAACAACCAGAGTCATTGCATGTGTGTTCTTTTAACTAACAACAACTGGATTCATTTCATGACTATTCCTTTCACATACCACATATGGATCCACTAGTGCCATTGAAATGTGTGTTCTCTTCAGAGACCACACATGGATCCACTAGTGTCATTGCACGTGTGTTCTTTTTACTAACAACAACCAGAGTCATTGCATGTGTGTTCTTTTTACAATCCACCTATGGATCAACCAGTGTCATTGCATGTGTGTTCTGTTCAGAGACCACACATGGATCCACCAGTGGAATTGCATGTGTGCTCTTTTTACTAACAACAACTAGAGTCATTTCATGACTATTCTTTTCACATACAACATATGGATCCACCAGTGTCATTGGAATGTGTGTTTTCTCTTCAGAGACCACACATGGATCCACCAGTGTCATTGCATGTGTGTTCTTTTTACTACCAACAACTAGAGTCATTGCATGTGTGTTCTTTTCACAATCCACCTATAGATCCACCAGTGTCTTTGCATGTGTGTTCTTCTCATTAACCACGGCCTTTGTCATTGCATGTGTGTTCTTTTCACAAACCACTCATGGAACCACCATTGTCATTGCATGTGTGTTCTTTTTACTAACAACAACTGGAGTCATTTCATGACTATTCTTTTCACATACAACATATGGATCCACCAGTGTCATTGAAATGTGTGTTCTCTTCAGAGACCACACATGGATCCACAAGTGTCATTGCATGTGTGTTCTTTTTACTAACAGCAACCAGAGTCATTGCATGTGTGTTCTTTTCACAATCCACCTATGGATCCACTAGTGTCATTGCATGTGTTTTCTTCTCATTGACAACAGCCTTAGTCATTGCATGTGTGTTGTTTTCACATACCACATATGCAACCACCATTGTCATTGCATGTGTGCTCTTTTTACTAACAACAACTAGAGTCATTTCATGACTATTCTTTTCACATAACACATATGGATCCACCAGTGTCATTGAAATGTGTGTTCTCTTCATAGACCACACAGGGATCCACCAGTGTCATTGCATGTGTGTTCTTTTTATTAACAACAACTAGTCATTGCATGTGTGTTATTTTCACAATCCACCTATGGATCCACCAGTGTCATTGCATGTGTGTTCTTTTTACTAACAACAACTAGAGTCATTTCATGACTATTCTTTTCACATACCACATATGGATCCACCAGTGTCATTGAAATGTGTGTTCTTGAGAGACCACACATGGATCCACCAGTGTCACTGCATGTGTGCTGTTTTTACTGACAACAACCAGAGTCATTGCATGTGTGTTCTTTTCATAATCCACCTATGGATCCACCAGTGCCTTTGAAATGTGTGTTCTCTTCAGAGACCACACATGGATCCACCAGTGGCATTGTATGTGAGCTCTTTTTACTAACAACAACTGGAGTCATTTGATGACTATTCTTTTCACATACCACATATGGATTCACCAGTGTCATTGAAATGTGTGTTCTCTTCAGAGACCACACATGGATCCACCAGTGTCATTGCAAGTGTGTTCTTTTTAATAACAACCAGAGTCATTACATGTGTGTTCTTTTCATAATCCACCTATGGATCCACCAGTGTCATTGAAATGTGTGTTCTCTTCAAAGACCACATATGGAGCCACCAGTGTCATTGCATGTGTGCTCTTTTTTACTAACAACAACTGGAGTCATTTCATTACTATTCTTTTCACATTCCACATATGGATCCACCAGTGTCATTGAAATGTGTGTTCTCTTCAGAGACCACACATGGATCCACCAGTGTCAGTGCATGTGTGCTGTTTTTACTAACAACAACCAGAGTCATTGCATGTGTGTTCTTTTCATAATCCACCTATGGATCCACCAGTGCCTTTGAAATGTGTGTTCTCTTCAGAGACCACACATGGATCCACCAGTGGCATTATATGTGAGCTCTTTTTACTAACAACAACTAGAGTCATTTGATGACTATTCTTTTCACATACCACATATGGATTCACCAGTGTCATTGAAATGTGTGTTCTCTTCAGAGACCACACATGGATCCACCAGTGTCATTGCAAGTGTGTTCTTTTTAATAAAAACAACCAGAGTCATTACATGTGTGTTCTTTTCACAATCCACCTATGGATCCACCAGTGTCATTGAAATGTGTGTTCTCTTCAAAGACCACATATGGAGCCACTAGTGTCATTGCATGTGTACTGTTTTTACTAACAACAACCAGAGTCATTGCATGTGTGTTCTTTTCATAATCCACCTATGGATCCACCAGTGCCTTTGAAATGTGTGTTCTCTTCAGAGACCACACATGGATCCACCAGTGGCATTGTATGTGAGTTCTTTTTACTAACAACAACTGGAGTCATTTCATGACTATTCTTTTCACATACCACATATGGATTCACTAGTGTCATTGAAATGTGTGTTCTCTTCAGAGACCACACATGGATCCACCAGTGTCATTGCAAGTGTGTTCTTTTTAATAACAACAACCAGAGTCATTACATGTGTGTTCTTTTCACAATCCACCTATGGATCCACCAGTGTCATTGAAATGTGTGTTCTCTTCAAAGACCACATATGGAGCCACCAGTGTCATTGCATGTGTGCTCTTTTTTACTAACAACAACTGGAGTCATTTCATGACTATTCTTTTCACATTCCACATATGGATCCACCAGTGTCATTGAAATGTGTGTTCTCTTCAGAGACCACACATGGATCCACCAGTGTCAGTGCATGTGTGTTCTTTTTGCTAACAATAACCAGAGTCATTGCATGTGTGTTCTTTTCACAATCCACCTATGGAACCACCAGTGTCATTGCATGTGTGTTCTTCTCATTAACCACAACTAGAGTCATTGCATGTGTGTTCTTTTCACAGACCACATATGGAACCACTAGTGTCATTGCATGTGTGCTCTTTTTACTAACAACAACTGGATTCATTTCATGACTATTCTTTTCACATACCACATATGGATCCACCAGTGCCATTGAAATGTGTGTTCTCTTCAGAGACCACACATGGATCCACTAGTGTCATTGCACGTGTGTTCTTCTAACTAACAACAACCAGAGTCATTGCATGTGTGTTCTTTTCACAATCCACCTATGGATCAACCAGTGTCATTGCATGTGTGTTCTGTTCAGAGACCATACCTGGATCCACCAGTGTCAGTGCATGTGTGTTCTTTTCATTAACCACAGCTAGAGTCATTGCATGTGTGTTCTCTTTCGAGACCACACATGGATCCACCAGTGTCACTGCATGTGTGCTCTTTTTACTAACAACAACTCGAGTCATTTCATGACTATTCTTTTCACATACCACATATGGATCCACCAGTGTGATTGAAATGTGTGTTCTCTAAAGAGACCACACATGGATCCACCAGTGTCATTTCATGTGTTCTCTTTTTACTAACAACAACTAGAGTCATTTCATGATTGTTCTTTTCACAGACCACATATGGATCCACTAGTTTCATTGAAATGTGTGTTCTCTTCAGAGACCACACATGGATCAACCAGAGTCATTGCATGTGTGTTCTTTTTACTAACAACAACTAGAGTCATTACATGTGTGTTCTTTTCATAATCCACCTATGGATCCACTAGTGTCATTGCATGTGTGTTCTCTGATTAACCATAGCTAGAGTCATTGCATGTGTGTTCTCTTCAGAGACCACACATGGATCTACTAGTGTCATTGCATGTGTGTTCTTTTTACTAACAACAACTTGAGTCAGTTCATGACTATTCTTTTCACATACCATATATGGATCCACTAGTGTCATTGAAATTTGTGTTCTCTTCAGAGACCACAAATGGATCCACCAGTGTCATTGCATGTGTCTTCTTTTTACTAACAACAACTAGAGTCATTTCATGTGTGTTCTTTTCACAATACACCTATGGATCCACTAGTGTCATTGCATGTGTGTTCTTCTCATTAACCACAGCTAGAGTCAGTGCATGTGTGTTCTCTTCAAAGACCACACATGGATCCACCAGTGTCATTGCATGTGTGTTCTTTTTACTAACAACAACTAGAGTCATTGCATGTGTGTTCTTTTCACAATCCACCTATGGATCCACCAGTGTCATTGCATGTGTGTTCTCTTTAGAAACCACACATGGATCCACCAGTGTCATTGCATGTGTGTTGTTTTTACTAACAACAACTAGAGTCATTTCATGACTATTCTTTTCACATACCACATATAGATCCACCAGTGTCATTGAAATGTGTGTTATCTTCAGAGACCACGCATGGATCCACTAGTGTCATTGCATGTGTGTTCTCCTCATTAACCACGCCCTTAGTCGTTACATGTGTGTTCTCTTCATAGACCACACATGGAACCACCATTGTCATTGCATGTGTGTTCTCTTCAAAGACCACACATGGATCCACCAGTGTCATTGCATGTGTGTTCTTTTTACTAACAACAACCAGAGTCATTGCATGTTTGTTCTTTAAACAATCCACCTATGGATCCACCAGTGTGATTGCATCTGTGTTCTCTTTAGAAACCACACATGGATCCACCAGTGTCATTGCATGTGTGTTCTCTTTAGAAACCACACATGGATCCACCAGTGTCATTGCATGTGTGTTGTTTTTACTAACAACAACTAGAGTCATTTCATGACTATTCTTTTCACATACCACATATGGATCCACCAGTGTCATTGAAATGTGTGTTCTCTTCAGAGACCACGCATGGATCCACCAGTGTCATTGCATGTGTGTTCTCCTTATTAACCACGGCCTTAGTCATTGCATGTGTGTTCTCTTCAGAGACCACACATGGAACCACCATTGTCATTGCATGTGTGTTCTTTTTACTAACAACAACTGGAGTCATTTCATGACTTTTCTTTTCACATACAACATATGAATCCACCAGTGTCATTGAAATGTGTGTTCTCTTTAGAGACCACACATGGATCCACCAGTGTCAATGCATGTGTGTTCTTTTTACTAACAACAACCAGAGTCATTGCATGTGTGTTATTTTCACAATCCACCTATGGATCCACTAGTGTCATTGCATGTGTGTTCTTCTCAGTAACCATAGATAGAGTCATTGCATCTGTGTTCTCTTCAAAGACCACACATGGATCCACCAGTGTAATTGCATGTGTGCTCTTTTTACTAACAGCAACTAGAGTCATTTCATGACTATTCTTTTCACATACAACATATGGATCCACCAGTGTCATTGAAATGTGCGTTCTCTTAAGAGACCACACATGGATCCACTAGTGTCATTGCATGTGTGTTCTTTTTACTAACAACAACTAGAGTCATTGCATGTGTGTTCTGTTCACAATCCACCTATAGATCCACTAGTGTCATTGAATGTGTGTTCTTCTCATTAAGCATAGCTAGAGTCATTGCATGTATGTTCTTTTCACAGACCACAGATGGATCCACCAGTGTCATTGCATGTGTGCTCTTTTTACTAACAACAACTGGAGTCATTTCATGAATATTCTTTTTCACATACCACATATGGATCCACCAGTGTCATTGAAATGTGTGTTCTCTTCCGAGACCACACATGGATCCACCAGTGCCATTGCATGTGTGTTCTTTTTACTAACAACCAGAGTCATTGCATGTGTGTTCTTTTCACAATCCACCTATGGATCCACGAGTGTCATTACATGTGTGTTCTCTTTAGAGACCACACATGGATCCACCAGTGTAATTGCATGTGTGCTCTTTTTACTAACAACAACTGGAGTCATTTCATGACTATTCTTTGCACATTCCACATATGGATCCACCAGTGTCATTGAAATGTGTGTTCTCTTTAGAGACCACACATGTATCCACCAGATTCAGTGCATGTGTGTTCTTTTTACTAAAAACAACTAGAGTCATTGCATGTGTGTTCTTTTCACAATCCACCTATGGATCCACCAGTGTCATTGCATGTGTGTTCTCTTCAAAGACCACATATGGATCCACTAGTGTCATTGCATGTGTGCTCTTTTTTACAAACAACAACTGGAATTTCATGACTATTCTTTTCACATACCACATATGGATCCACCAGTGTCATTGAAATGTGTGTTCTCTTCAGAGACCACACATGGATTCACCAGTGTCTTTGCATGTGTGTTCTTTTTACTAACAACAACCAGAGTCATTGCATGTGTGTTCTTTTCACAATCAACCTATGGATCCACCAGTGTCATTGCATGTGTGTTGTTCTCATTAACCACAGCTGGAGTCATTGCATGTGTGTTCTTTTCACAGACCACATATGGAACCACGAGTGTCATTGCATGTGTGCTCTTTTTACTAACAACAACTGGATTCATTTCATGACTATTCTTTTCACATACCACATATGGATCCACCAGTGCCATTGAAATGTGTGTTCTCTTCAGAGACCACACAAGGATCCACTAGTGTCATTGCATGTGTGTTCTTTTTACTAACAATAACCAGAGTCATTGCATGCGTGTTCTTTTCACAATCCACCTATGGATCAACCAGTGTCATTGCATGTGTGTTCTTCTCATTAACCATAGCTAGAGTCATTGCATGTGTGTTTTTCGCAGACCACATATGGAACCACAAGTGTCATTGCATGTGTGCTCTTTTTACTAACAACAACTGGAGTCGTTTCATGACTATTCTTTTCACATACCACATATGCATCCACAGTGTCATTGAAATGCGTGTTCTCTTCCGAGACCACACATGGATCCACCAGTGTCATTGCATGTGTGTTCTTTTTACTAACAACAACCAGAGTCATTGCATGTGTGTTCTTTTCACAATCCTCCTATGGATCCACCAGTGTCATTACATGTGTGTTCTCTTTAGAGACCACACATGGATCCACCAGTGTAATTGCATGTGTGCTCTTTTTACTAACAGCAACTAGAGTCATTTCATGACTATTCTTTTCACATACAACATATGGATCCACCAGTGTCATTGAAATGTGCGTTCTCTTAAGAGACCACACATGGATCCACTAGTGTCATTGCATGTGTGTTCTTTTTACTAACAACAACCAGAGTCATTGCATGTGTGTTCTGTTCACAATCCACCTATAGATCCACTAGTGTCATTGAATGTGTGTTCTTCTCATTAAGCATAGCTAGAGTCATTGCATGTATGTTCTTTTCACAGAGCACAGATGGATCCACCAGTGTCATTGCATTTGTGCTCTTTTTACTAACAACAACTGGAGTCATTTCATGAATATTCTTTTTCACATACCACATATGGATCCACCAGTGTCATTGAAATGTGTGTTCTCTTCCGAGACCACACATGGATCCACCAGTGCCATTGCATGTGTGTTCTTTTTACTAACAACCAGAGTCATTGCATGTGTGTTCTTTTCACAATCCACCTATGGATCCACGAGTGTCATTACATGTGTGTTCTCTTTAGAGACCACACATGGATCCTGATGTAATTGCATGTGTGCTCTTTTTACTAACAACAACTGGAGTCATTTCATGACTATTCTTTGCACATTCCACATATGGATCCACCAGTGTCATTGAAATGTGTGTTCTCTTTAGAGACCACACATGTATCCACCAGATTCAGTGCATGTGTGTTCTTTTTACTAAAAACAACTAGAGTCATTGCATGTTTGTTCTTTTCACAATCCACCTATGGATCCACCAGTGTCATTGCATGTGTGTTCTCTTCAAAGACCACATATGGATCCACTAGTGTCATTGCATGTGTGCTCTTTTTTACAAACAACAACTGGAATTTCATGACTATTCTTTTCACATACCACATATGGATCCACCAGTGTCATTGAAATGTGTGTTCTCTTCAGAGACCACACATGGATTCACCAGTGTCTTTGCATGTGTGTTCTTTTTACTAACAACAACCAGAGTCATTGCATGTGTGTTCTTTTCACAATCAACCTATGGATCCACCAGTGTCATTGCATGTGTGTTGTTCTCATTAACCACAGCTGGAGTCATTGCATGTGTGTTCTTTTCACAGACCACATATGGAACCACGAGTGTCATTGCATGTGTGCTCTTTTTACTAACAACAACTGGATTCATTTCATGACTATTCTTTTCACATACCACATATGGATCCACCAGTGCCATTGAAATGTGTGTTCTCTTCAGAGACCACACAAGGATCCACTAGTGTCATTGCATGTGTGTTCTTTTTACTAACAATAACCAGAGTCATTGCATGCGTGTTCTTTTCACAATCCACCTATGGATCAACCAGTGTCATTGCATGTGTGTTCTTCTCATTAACCATAGCTAGAGTCATTGCATGTGTGTTTTTCGCAGACCACATATGGAACCACAAGTGTCATTGCATGTGTGCTCTTTTTACTAACAACAACTGGAGTCGTTTCATCACTATTCTTTTCACATACCACATATGCATCCACAGTGTCATTGAAATGCGTGTTCTCTTCCGAGACCACACATGGATCCACCAGTGTCATTGCATGTGTGTTCTTTTTACTAACAACAACCAGAGTCATTGCATGTGTGTTCTTTTCACAATCCTCCTATGGATCCACCTGTGTCATTACATGTGTGTTCTCTTTAGAGACCACACATGGATCCACCAGTGTAATTGCATGTGTGCTCTTTTTACTAACAAAAACTGGAGTCATTTCATGACTGTTCTTTTCACATTCCACATATGGATCCACCAGTGTCATTGAAATGTGTGTTCTCTTCAGAGACCACACATGGATACACCAGTGTCAGTGCATGTGTGTTCTTTTGACTAACAACAACTAGAGTCATTGCATGTGTGTTCTTTTCACAATCCACCGATGGATCCACGAGTGTCATTGCATGTGTGTTCTTCTCATTAACGACATCTATAGTCATTGCATGTGTGTTCTCTTTAGAGACCACACAAGGATCCACCAGTGTCATTGCATATGTGCTCTTTTTACAAATAACAACTAGGGTCATTTCATGACTATTCTTTTCACATATCACATGTTGGATCCACCAGTATCATTGAAATGTGTGTTCTCTTCAGAGACCACACATGGATCCACCAGTGTCATTGCATGTGTGTTCTTTTCACTAACAACAACCAGAGTCATTGCATGTGTGTTCTTTTCACAATCCACCTATTGATCCACCAGTGTCATTGCATGTGTATTCTCCTCATTAACCACGGCCTTAGTCATTGCATGTGTGTTCTTTTCACAGACCACACATGGAACCACCATTGTCATTGCATGTGTGTATTTTTACTAACAACAACTGGAGTCATTTCATGACTATTCTTTTCACATACAACATATGGATCCACCAGTGTCATTGAAATGTGTGTTCTCTTCAGACCACATGGATCCACAGAGTCATTGCATGTGTGTTCTTTTTACTAACAACAACCAGAGTCATTGCATGTGTGTTCTTTTCACAATCCACCTATGGATCCACTAGTGTCATTGCATGTGTGTTCTTCTCATTAACCACACCTAGAGTCATTGCATCAGTGTTCTCTTCAGAGACCACAAATGGATCCACCAGTGTCATTGCATGTGTGCTCTTTTTACTAACAACAACTGGAGTCATTTCATGACTATTCTTTTCACATACCACATATGGATCCACCAGTGTCATTGAAATGTGTGTTCTCTTCAGAGACCACACATGGATCCTGATGTCATTGCATGTGTGTTCTTTTTACTAACAACAACCAGAGTCGTTGCATGTGTGTTATTTTCACAATCCACGTATCGATCCACCAGTGTCATTGCATGTGTGTTGTCTTCAGAGACCACACATGGATCCACCAGTGTTATTGCATGTGTGCTCTTTTTACTAACAACAACTAGAGTCATTTCATGACTATTCTTTTCAAATACCACATATGGATCCACTAGTGTCTTTGAAATGTGTGTTATCTTCAGATACCACACATGGATCCACCAGTGTCATTGCATGTGTGCTCTTTTTACTAATAACAACTGGAGTCATTTCATGTGTTTTTTTTCACAATCCACCTATGGATCCACCAGTGTCATTGAAATGTGTGTTCTCTTCAAAGACCACATATGGAGCCACCAGTGTCATTGCATGTGTGCTCTTTTTTACTAACAACAACTGGAGTCATTTCATGACTATTCTTTTCACATACCACATATGGATCCACCAGTGTCATTGAAATGTTTGTTCTCTTTAGAGACCACACATGGATCCACCAGTGTCTTTGCATGTGTGTTCTTTTTACTAACAACAACCAGAGTCACTGCATGTGTGTTCTTTTCACAATCCACCTATGGATCCACCGGTGTCATTGCATGTGTGTTCTTCTCACTAACCATAGCTGGAGTCATTGCATGTGTGTTCTTCTCATTAACCACAGCTGGAGTCATTGCATGTGTGTTCTTTTCACAGACCACATATGGAGCCACCAGTGTCATTGCATGTGTGTTCTTTTTACTAACAACAACTGGAGTCATTTCATGACTATTCTTTTCAGATACAACATATGGATCCACAGGTCATTGAAATGTGTGTTCTCTTTAGAGACCACACATGGATCCTGATATCATTGCATGTGTGTTCTTTTTACTAACAACAACCAGAGTCATTGCATGTGTGTTCTTTTCACAATCCACCTATGGAACCACCAGTGTCATTGCATGTGTGTTCTTCTCATTAACCACAACTAGAGTCATTGCATGTGTGTTCTTTTCACAGACCACATATGGAACCACCAGTGTCATTGCATGTGTGCTCTTTTTACTAACAACAACTGGATTCATTTCATGACTATTCTTTTCACATACCACATATGGATCCACCAGTGCCATTGAAATGTGTGTTCTCTTCAGAGACCACACATGGATCCACTAGTGTCATTGCATGTGTGTTCTTTTTACTAACAACAACCAGAGTCATTGCATGTGTGTTCTTTTCACAGTCCACCTATGGATCAACCAGTGTCATTGCATGTATGTTCTGTTCACAGACCACATATGGAACCACCAGTGTAATTGCATGTGTGCTCTTTTTACTAATAACACCTGGAGTCATTTAATGACTATTCTTTTCACATACAACATATGGATCCACCAGTGTCATTGGAATGTGTGTTTTCTCTTCAGAGACCACACATGGATCCACCAGTGTCATTGCATGTGTGTTCTTTTTACTAACAACAACTAGAGTCATTGCATGTGTGATCTTTTCACAATCCACCTATAGATCCACCAGTGTTATTGCATGTGTGTTCTTCTCATTAACCACGGCCTTTGTCATTGCATGTGTGTTCTTTTCACAGACCACACATGGAACCACCATTGTCATTGCATGTGTGTTCTTTTTACTAACAACAAGTGGAGTCATTTCAGGAAAATTGTTTTCACATACAACATATCAATCCACCTGTGTCATTGAAATGTGTGTTCTCTTCAGAGACCACACATGGATCAACCAGAATCATTGCATGTGTATTCTTTTTACTAACAACAACCAGAGTCATTGCATGTGTGTTCTTTTCACAATCCACCTATGGAACCACCAGTGTCATTGCATGTGTGTTTTTCTTATTAACCATAGCTAGAGTCATTGCATGTGTGTTTTTCACAAACCACATATGGAACCACCAGTGTGATTGAAATGTGTGTTCTCTTAAGAGACCACACATGGATCCACCAGTGTCATTGCATGTGTTCTATTTTTACTAACAACAACTAGAGTCATTTCATGACTATTCTTTTCACAGACCACATATGGATCCACTAGTTTCATTGAAATGTGTGTTCTCTTCAGAGACCACACATGGATCAACCAGAGTCATTGCATGTGTGTTCTTTTTACTAACAACAACTAGAGTCATTACATGTGTGTTCTTTTCACAATCCACCTATGGATCCACTAGTGTCATTGCATGTGTGTTCTCTGATTAACCATAGCTAGAGTCATTGCATGCGTGTTCTCTTCAGAGACCACACATGGATCTACCAGTGTCATTGCATGTGTGTTCTTTTTACTAACAACAACTTGAGTCATTTCATGACTATTCTTTTCACATACCATATATGGATCCACCAGTGTCATTGAAATTTGTGTTCTCTTCAGAGACCACACATGGATCCACCAGTGTCATTGCATGTGTCTTCTTTTTACTAACAACAACTAGAGTCATTTCATGTGTGTTCTTTTCACAATACACCTATGGATCCACTAGTGTCATTGCATGTGTGTTCTTCTCATTAACCACAGCTAGAGTCAGTGCATGTGTGTTCTCTTCAAAGACCACACATGGATCCACCAGTGTCATTGCATGTGTGTTCTTTTTACTAACAACAACCAGAGTCATTGCATGTGTGTTCTTTTCACAATCCACCTATGGATCCACCAGTGTCATTGCATGCGTGTTCTCTTTAGAAACCACACATGGATCCACCAGTGTCATTGCATGTGTGTTGTTTTTACTAACAAATACTAGTCATTTCATGACTATTCTTTTCACATACCACATATGGATCCACCAGTGTCATTGAAATGTGTGTTATCTTCAGAGACCACGCATGGATCCACTAGTGTCATTGCATGTGTGTTCTCCTCATTAACCACGGCCTTAGTCGTTACATGTGTGTTCTCTTCATAGACCACACATGGAACCACCATTGTCATTGCATGTGTGTTCTCTTCAAAGACCACACATGGATCCACCAGTGTCATTGCATGTGTGTTCTTTTTACTAACAACAACCAGAGTCATTGCATGTGTGTTCTTTAAACAATCCACCTATGGATCCACCAGTGTGATTGCATCTGTGTTCTCTTTAGAAACCACACATGGATCCACCAGTGTCATTGCATGTGTGTTCTCTTTAGAAACCACACATGGATCCCTGATGTCATTGCATGTGTGTTGTTTTTACTAACAACAACTAGAGTCATTTCATGACTATTCTTTTCACATACCACATATGGATCCACCAGTGTCATTGAAATGTGTGTTCTCTTCAGAGACCACGCATGGATCCACCAGTGTCATTGCATGTGTGTTCTCCTCATTAACCACGGCCTTAGTCATTGCATGTGTGTTCTCTTCAGAGACCACACATGGAACCACCATTGTCATTGCATGTGTGTTCTTTTTACTAACAACAACTGGAGTCATTTCATGACTTTTCTTTTCACATAAAACATATGGATCCACCAGTGTCATTGAAATGTGTGTTCTCTTTAGAGACCACACATGGATCCACCAGTGTCAATGCATGTGTGTTCTTTTTACTAACAACAACCAGAGTCATTGCATGTGTGTTATTTTCACAATCCACCTATGGATCCACTAGTGTCATTGCATGTGTGTTCTTCTCATTAACCATAGATAGAGTCATTGCATCTGTGTTCTCTTCAAAGACCACACATGGATCCACCAGTGTAATTGCATGTGTGCTCTTTTTACTAACAGCAACTAGAGTCATTTCATGACTGTTCTTTTCACATACAACATATGGATCCACCAGTGTCATTGAAATGTGCGTTCTCTTCAGAGACCACACATGGATCCACTAGTGTCATTGCATGTGTGTTCTTTTTACTAACAACAACCAGAGTCATTGCATGTGTGTTCTTTTCACAATCCACCTATAGATCCACCAGTGTCATTGAATGTGTGTTCTTCTCATTAAGCATAGCTAGAGTCATTGCATGTGTGTTCTTTTCACAGACCACAGATGGATCCACCAGTGTCATTGCATGTGTGCTCTTTTTACTAACAACAACTGGAGTCATTTCATGACTATTCTTTTTCACATACCACATATGGATCCACCAGTGTCATTGAAATGTGTGTTCTCTTCCGAGACCACACATGGATCCACCAGTGTCATTTCATGTGTGTTCTTTTTACTAACAACCAGAGTCATTGCATGTGTGTTCTTTTCACAATCCACCTATGGATCCACCAGTGTCATTACATGTGTGTTCTCTTTAGAGACCACACATGGATCCACCAGTGTAATTGCATGTGTGCTCTTTTTACTAACAACAACTGGAATCATTTCATGACTATTCTTTGCACATTCCACATATGGATCCACCAGTGTCATTGAAATGTGTGTTCTCTTTAGAGACCACACATGTATCCACCAGTGTCAGTGCATGTGTGTTCTTTTTACTAACAACAACTAGAGTCATTGCATGTGTGTTCTTTTCACAATCCACCTATGGATCCACCAGTGTCATTGCATGTGTGTTCTCTTCAAAGACCACATATGGATCCACTAGTGTCATTGCATGTGTGCTCTTTTTTACAAACAACAACTGGAGTCATTTCATGACTATTCTTTTCACATACCACATATGGATCCACCAGTGTCATTGAAATGTGTGTTCTCTTCAGAGACCACACATGGATTCACCAGTGTCTTTGCATGTGTGTTCTTTTTACTAACAAAAACCAGAGTCATTGCATGTGTGTTCTTTTCACAATCAACCTATGGATCCACCAGTGTCATTGCATGTGTGTTGTTCTCATTAACCACAGCTGGAGTCATTGCATGTGTGTTCTTTTCACAGACCACATATGGAACCACAAGTGTCATTTCATGTGTGCTCTTTTTACTAACAACAACTGGAGTCATTTCATGACTATTCTTTTCAGATACAACATATGGATCCACCAGGGTCATTGAAATGTGTGTTCTGTTTAGAGACCACACATGGATCCACCAGTGTCATTGCATGTGTGTTATTTTTACTAACAGCAACCAGAGTCATTGCATGTGTGTTCTTTTCACAATCCACCTATGGAACCACCAGTGTCATTGCATGTGTGTTCTTCTCATTAACCATAACTAGAGTCATTGCATGTGTGTTCTTTTCACAGACCACATATGGAACCACAAGTGTCATCGCATGTGTGCTCTTTTTACTAACAACAACTGGATTCATTTCATGACTATTCTTTTCACATACCACATATGGATCCACCAGTGCCATTGAAATGTGTGTTCTCTTCAGAGACCACACATGGATCCACTAGTGTCATTGCATGTGTGTTCTTTTTACTAACAAGAACCAGAGTCATTGCATGCGTGTTCTTTTCACAATCCACCTATGGATCAACCAGTGTCATTGCATGTGTGTTCTTCTCATTAACCATAGCCAGAGTCATTGCATGTGTGTTTTTCGCAGACCACATATGGAACCACAAGTGTCATTGCATGTGTGCTCTTTTTACTAACAACAACTGGAGTCGTTTCATGACTATTCTTTTCACATACCACATATGCATCCACAGTGTCATTGAAATGCGTGTTCTCTTCCGAGACCACACATGGATCCACCAGTGTCATTGCATGTGTGTTCTTTTTACTAACAACAACCAGAGTCATTGCATGTGTGTTCTTTTCACAATCCTCCTATGGATCCACCAGTGTCATTACATGTGTGTTCTCTTTAGAGACCACACATGGATCCTGATGTAATTGCATGTGTGCTCTTTTTACTAACAAAAACTTGAGTCATTTCATGACTGTTCTTTTCACATTCCACATATGGATCCACCAGTGTCATTGAAATGTGTGTTATCTTCAGAGACCACACATGGATCCACCAGTGTCAGTGCATGTGTGTTCTTTTGACTAACAACAACTAGAGTCATTGCATGTGTGTTCTTTTCACAATCCACCTATGGATCCACCAGTGTCATTGCATGTGTGTTCTTCTCATTAACGACAGCTAGAGTCATTGCATGTGTGTTCTCTTCAGAGACCACACAAGGATCCACCAGTGTCATTGCGTATGTGCTCTTTTTCCAAATAACAACTAGAGTCATTTCATGACTATTCTTTTCACATATCACATGTGGATCCACCAGTATCATTGAAATGTGTGTTCTCTTCAGATACCACACATGGATCCTGATGTCATTGCATGTGTGTTCTTTTCACTAAAAACAACCAGAGTCATTGCATGTGTGTTCTTTTAACAATCCACCTATTGATCCACCAGTGTCATTGCATGTGTGTTCTCCTCATTAACCACGGCCTTAGTCATTGCATGTGTGTTCTTTTCACAGACCACACATGGAACCACCATTGTCATTGCATATGTGTATTTTTACTAACAACAACTAGAGTCATTTCAGGACTATTCTTTTCACATACAACATATGGATCCACCAGTGTCATTGAAATGTGTGTTCTCTTCAGAGACCACACATGGATCCACCAGTGTCATTGCATGTGTGTTCTTTTTACTAACAATAACCAGAGTCATTGCATGTGTGTTCTTTTCACAATCCACCTATGGATCCACTAGTGTCATTGCATGTGTGTTCTTCTCATTAACCACACCTAGAGTCATTGCATCAGTGTTCTCTTCAGAGACCACAGATGGATCCACCAGTGTCATTGCATGTGTGATCTTTTTACTAACAACAACTGGAGTCATTTCATGACTATTCTTTTCACATACCACATATGGATCCACCAGTGTCATTGAAATGTGTGTTCTCTTCAGAGACCACACATGGATCCACCAGTGGCATTGCATGTGTGTTCTTTTTACTAAAAACAACCAGAGTCGTTGCATGTGCGTTATTTTCACAATCCACGTATCGATCCACCAGTGTCATTGCATGTGTGTTGTCTTCAGAGACCACACATGGATCCACCAGTGTTATTGCATGTGTGCTCTTTTTACTAACAACAACTGGAGTCATTTCATGACTATTCTTTTCAAATACCACATATGGATCCACTAGTGTCTTTGAAATGTGTGTTATCTTCAGAGACCACACATGGATCCACCAGTGTCATTGCATGTGTTCTCTTTTTACTAATAACAACTGGAGTCATTTCATGTGTTTTTTTTTCACAATCCACCTATGGATCCACCAGTGTCATTGAAATCTGTGTTCTCTTCACAGACCACATATGGAACCACCAGTGTAATTGCATGTGTGCTCTTTTTACTAATAACAACTAGAGTCATTTCATGACTATTCTTTTCACGTACAACATATGGATCCACCAGTGTCATTGGAATGTGTGTTTTCTCTTCAGAGACCACACATGGAACCACCAGTATCATTGCATGTGTGTTCTTTTTACTAACAACAACTGGAGTGATTTCATGACTATTCTTTTCAGATACAACATATGGATCCACCAGGGTCATTGAAATGTGTGTTCTCTTTAGAGACCACACATGGATCCACCAGTGTCATTGCATGTGTGTTCTTTTTACTAACAACAACCAGAGTCATTGCATGTGTGTTCTTTTCACAATACACCTATGGAACCACCAGTGTCATTGCATGTGTGTTCTTCTCATGAACCACAACTAGAGTCATTGCATGTGTGTTCTTTTCACAGACCACATATGTAACCACCAGTGTCATTGCATGTGTGCTCTTTTTACTAACAACAACTGGATTCATTTCATGACTATTCTTTTCACATACGACATATGGATCCACCAGTGCCATTGAAATGTGTGTTCTCTTCAGAGACCACACATGGATCCACTAGTGTCATTGCATGTGTGTTCTTTTTACTAACAACAACCAGAGTCATTGCATGTGTGTTCTTTTCACAATCCACCTATGGATCAACCAGTGTCATTGCATGTGTGTTCTGTTCACAGACCACATATGGAACCACCAGTGTAATTGCATGTGTGCTTTTTACTAATAACAACTGGAGTCATTTAATGACTATTCTTTTCACATACAACATATGGATCCACCAGTGTCATTGGAATGTGTGTTTTCTCTTCAGAGACCACACATGGATCCACCAGTGTCATTGCATGTGTGTTCTTTTTACTAAAAACAACTAGAGACATTGCATGTGTGATCTTTTCACAATCCACCTATAGATCCACCAGTGTTATTGCATGTGTGTTCTTCTCATTAACCACGGCCTTTGTCATTGCATGTGTGTTCTTTTCACAGACCACACATGGAACCACCATTGTCATTGCATGTGTGTTCTTTTTACTAACAACAAGTGGAGTCATTTCAGGAATATTCTTTTCACATACAACATATCGATCCACCTGTGTCATTGAAATGTGTGTTCTCTTCAGAGACCACACATGGATCAACCAGAATCATTGCATGTGTATTCTTTTTACTAACAACAACCAGAGTCATTGCATGTGTGTTCTTTTCACAATCCACCTATGGAACCACCAGTTTCATTGCATGTGTGTTCTTCTTATTAACCATAGCTAGAGTCATTGCATGTGTGTTTTTCACAGACCACATATGGAACCACAAGTGTCATTGCATGTGTGCTCTTTTTACTAACAACAACTGTAGTCATTTCATGACTATTCTTTTCACATACTCATATGGATCCACAGTGTCATTGAAATATGTGTTCTCTTCCGAGACCACACCTGGATCCACCAGTGTCATTGCATGTGTGTTCTTTTTACTAACAACAACCAGAGTCATTGCATGTGTGTTCTTTTCACAATCCTCCTATGGATCCACCAGTGTCATTACATGTGTGTTCTCTTTAGAGACCACACATGGATCCACCATTGTAATTTCATGTGTGCTCTTTTTACTAACAACAACTGGAGTCATTTCATGACTGTTCTTTTCAGTTTCCACATATGGATCCACCAGTGTCATTGAAATGTGTGTTCTCTTCAGGAGACCACACATGGATCCACCAGTGTTAGTGCATGTGTGTTCTTTTGACTAACAACAACTAGAGTCATTGCATGTGTGTTCTTTTCACAATCCACCTATGGATCCACCAGTGTCATTGCATGTGTGTTCTTCTCATTAACCACAGCTAGAGTCATTGCATGTGTGTTCTCTTTAGAGACCACACATGGATCCACCAGTGTCATTGCATGTGTGCTATTTTTACAAATAACAACTGGAGTCATTTCATGACTATTCTTTTCACATACTACATATGGATCCACTAGTGTCATTGAAATGTGTGTTCTCTTTAAAGACCACACATGGATCGACTAGTGTCATTGCATGTGTGTTCTTTTTACTAACAATAATTAGAGTCATTGCATGTGTTCTTTTCACAATCCACCTATGGATCCACCAGTGTCATTGCATGTGTGTTCTCCTCATTAACCACGGCCTTAGTCATTGCATGTGCGTTCTTTTCACAGACCACACATGGAACCACCATTGTCATTGCATGTGTGTATTTTTACTAACAACAATTGGAGTTATTTCATGACTATTCTTTTCACATACAACATATGGATCCACCAGTGTCATTGAAATGTGTGTTCTCTTCAGAGACCACACATGGATCCACCAGTGTCATTGCATGTGTGTTCTTTTCACTAACAACAACCAGAGTAATTGCATGTGTGTTCTTTTCACAATCCACCTATTGATCCACCAGTGTCATTGCATGTGTGTTCTCCTCATTAACCACGGCCTTAGTCATTGCATGTGCGTTCTTTTCACAGACCACACATGGAACCACCATTGTCATTGCATGTGTGTTCTTTTTAATAACAACAACTGGAGTCATTTCATGACTATTCTTTTCACATACAACATATGGATCCACCAGTGTCATTGAAATGTGTGTTCTCTTAAGAGACCACACATGGATCCACCAGTGTCATTGCATGTGTGTTCTTTTTACTAACAATAAGCAGAGTCATTGCATGTGTGTTCTTTTCACAATCCACCTATGGATCCACTAGTGTCATTGCATGTGTGTTCTTCTCATTAACCACACCTAGAGTCATTGCATGAGTGTTCTCTTCAGAGACCACATATGGATCCACCAGTGTCATTGCATGTGTGCTCTTTTTACTAACAAGAACTGGAGTCATTTCGTGACTATTCTTTTCACATACCACATATGGATCCACCAGTGTCATTGAAATGTGTGTTCTCTTTAGAGACCACACATGGATCCACCAGTGTCATTGCATGTGTGTTCTTTTTACTAACAACAACCAGAGTCGTTGCATGTGTGTTATTTTCACAATCCACCTATCGATCCACCAGTGTCATTGCATGTGTGTTGTCTTCAGAGACCACACATGGATCCACCAGTGTTATTGCATGTGTGCTCTTTTTACTAACAACAACTGGAGTCATTTCATGACTATTCTTTTCACATACCACGTATGGATCCACTAGTGTCTTTGAAATGTGTGTTATCTTCAGAGACCACAATGGATCCACCAGTGTCATTGCATGTGTGCTCCTTTTACTAATAACAACTGGAGTCATTTCATGTGTGTTCTTTTCACAATCCACCTATGGATCCACCAGTGTCATTGAAATGTGTGTTCTCTTCAAAGACCACATATGGAGCCACCAGTGTCATTGCATGTGTGCTCTTTTTTACTAACAACAACTGGAGTCATTTCATGACTATTCTTTTCACATACCACATATCGATCCACCAATGTCATTGAAATGTGTGTTCTCTTCAGAGACCACACATGGATTCACCAGTGTCTTTGCATGTGTGTTCTTTTTACTAACAACAACCAGAGTCATTGCATGTGTGTTCTTTTCACAATCCACCTATGGATCCACCGGTGTCATTGCATGTGTGTTCTTCTCATTAACCACAGCTGGAGTCATTGCATGTGTGTTCTTTTCACAGACCACATATGGAACCACCAGTGTCATTGCATGTGTGTTCTTTTTACTAACAACAACTGGAGTCATTTCATGACTATTCTTTTCAGATACAACATATGGATCCACCAGGGTCATTGAAATGTGTGTTCTCTTTAGAGACCACACATGGATCCACCAGTGTCATTGTATGTGCGTTCTTTTTACTAACAACAACCAGAGTCATTGCATGTGTGTTGTTTTCACAATCCACCTATGGAACCACCAGTGTCATTGCATGTGTGTTCTTCTCATTAAGCACAACTAGAGTCATTGCATGTGTGTTCTTTTCACAGACCACATATGGAACCACCAGTGTCATTGCATGTGTGCCCTTTTTACTAACAACAACTGGATTCATTTCATGACTATTCTTTTCAGATACAACATATGGATCCACCAGGGTCATTGAAATGTGTGTTCTATTTAGAGACCACACATGGATCCACCAGTGTCATTGCATGTGTGTTATTTTTACTAACAACAACCAGAGTCATTGCATGTGTGTTCTTTTCACAATCCACCTATGGAACCACCAGTGTCATTGCATGTGTGTTCTTCTCATTAACCATAACTAGAGTCATTGCATGTGTGTTCTTTTCACAATCCACCTATGGATCCACTAGTGTCATTGCATGTGTGTTCTCTTCAAAGACCACATATGGATCCACTAGTGTCATTGCATGTGTGCTCTTTTTTACAAACAACAACTGGAGTCATTTCATGACTATTCTTTTCACATACCACATATGGATCCACCAGTGTCATTGAAATGTGTGTTCTCTTTAGAGACCACACATGGATCCACCAGTGTCATTGCCAGTGTGTTCTTTTTAATAACAACAACCAGAGTCATTGCATGTGTGTTCTTTTCACAATCCACCTATGGATCCACCAGTGTCATTGCATGTGTGTTCTCTTCAAAGACCACATATGGATCCACCAGTGTCATTGCATGTGTGTTCTCTTCAAAGACCACATATGGATCCACTAGTGTCATTGCATGTGTGCTCTTTTTTACAAACAACAACTGGAGTCATTTCATGACTATTCTTTTCACATACCACATATGGATCCACCAGTGTCATTGAAATGTGTGTTCTCTTTAGAGACCACACATGGATCCACCAGTGTCATTGCCAGTGTGTTCTTTTTAATAACAACAACCAGAGACATTGCATGTGTGTTCTTTTCACAATCCACCTATGGATCCACCAGTGTCATTGCATGTGTGTTCTCTTCAAAGACCACATATGGATCCACTAGTGTCATTGCATGTGTGCTCTTTTTTACAAACAACAACTGGAGTCATTTCATGACTATTCTTTTCACATACCACATATGGATCCACCAGTGTCATTGAAATGTGTGTTCTCTTCAGAGACCACACATGGATTCACCAGTGTCTTTGCATGTGTGTTCTTTTTACTAACAAAAACCAGAGTCATTGCATGTGTGTTCTTTTCACAATCAACCTATGGATCCACCAGTGTCATTACATGTGTGTTGTTCTCATTAACCACAGCTGGAGTCATTGCATGTGTGTTCTTTTCACAGACCACATATGGAACCACGAGTGTCATTGCATGTGTGCTCTTTTTACTAACACATATGGATCCACTAGTGTCATTGCATGTGTGCTCTTTTTTACAAACAACAACAGGAGTCATTTCATGACTATTCTTTTCAGATACAACATATGGATCCACCAGGGTCATTGAAATGTGTGTTCTCTTTAGAGACCACACATGGATCCACCAGTGTCATTGTATGTGTGTTCTTTTTACTAACAACAACCAGAGTCATTGCATGTGTGTTGTTTTCACAATCCACCTATGGAACCGCCAGTGTCATTGCATGTGTGTTCTTCTCATTAACCACAACTAGAGTCATTGCATGTGTGTTCTTTTCACAGACCACATATGGAACCACCAGTGTCATTACATGTGTGCTCTTTTTACTAACAACAACTGGATTCATTTCATGACTATTCTTTTCAGATACAACATATGGATCCACCAGGGTCATTGAAATGTGTGTTCTCTTTAGAGACCACACATGGATCCACCAGTGTCATTGCATGTGTGTTATTTTTACTAACAACAACCAGAGTCATTGCATGCGTGTTCTTTTCACAATCCACCTATGGATCAACCAGTGTCATTGCATGTGTGTTCTCCTCATTAACCACGGCCTTAGTCATTGCATGTGGGTTCTTTTCACAGACCACATATGGAACCACAAGTGTCATTGCATGTGTGCTCTTTTTACTAACAACAACTGGAGTCGTTTCATGACTATTCTTTTCACATACCACATATGCATCCACAGTGTCATTGAAATGCGTGTTCTCTTCCGAGACCACACATGGATCCACCAGTGTCATTGCATGTGTGTTCTTTTTTACTAACAACAACCAGAGTCATTGCATGTGTGTTCTTTTCACAATCCTCCTATGGATCCACCAGTGTCATTACATGTGTGTTCTCTTTAGAGACCACACATGGAACCACCATTGTCATTACATGTGTGTTCTTTTTACTAACAAAAAATGGAGTCATTTCAGGAATATTCTTTTCACATACAACATATCGATCCACCTGTGTCATTGAAATGTGTGTTCTCTTCAGAGACCACACATGGATCCACCAGTGTCAGTGCATGTGTGTTCTTTTGACTAACAACAACTAGAGTCATTGCATGTGTGTTCTTTTCACAATCCACCTATGGATCCACCAGTGTCATTGCATGTGTGTTCTTCTCATTAACGACAGCTAGAGTCATTGCATGTGTGTTCTCTTTAGAGACCACACAAGGATCCACCAGTGTCATTGCGTATGTGCTCTTTTTACAAATAACAACTAGAGTCATTTCATGACTATTCTTTTCACATACAACATGTGGATCCACCAGTATCATTGAAATGTGTGTTCTCTTCAGAGACCACACATGGATCCACCAGTGTCATTGCATGTGTGTTCTTTTCACTAACAACAACCAGAGTCATTGCATCTGTGTTCTTTTCACAATCCACCTATTGATCCACCAGTGTCATTGCATGTGTGTTCTCCTCATTAACCACGGCCTTAGTCATTGCATGTGCGTTCTTTTCACAGACCACACATGGAACCACCATTGTCATTGCATGTGTGTATTTTTACTAAGAACAACTGGAGTCATTTCATGACTATTCTTTTCACATACAACATATGGATCCACCAGTGTCATTGAAATGTGTGTTCTCTTAAGAGACCACACATGGATCCACCAGTGTCATTGCATGTGTGTTCTTTTTACTAACAATAACCAGAGTCATTGCATGTGTGTTCTTTTCACAATCCACCTATGGATCCACTAGTGTCATTGCATGTGTGTTTTTCTCATTAACCACACCTAGAGTCATTGTATCAGTGTTCTCTTCAGAGACCACATATGGATCCACCAGTGTCATTGCATGTGTGCTCTTTTTACTAACAAGAACTGGAGTCATTTCGTGACTATTCTTTTCACATACCACATATGGATCCACCAGTGTCATTGAAATGTGTGTTCTCTTCAGAGACCACACATGGATCCACCAGTGTCATTGCATGTGTGTTCTTTTTACTAACAACAACCAGAGTCGTTGCATGTGTGTTATTTTCACAATCCACCTATCGATCCACCAGTGTCATTGCATGTGTGTTGTCTTCAGAGACCACACATGGATCCACCAGTGTTATTGCATGTGTGCTCTTTTTACTAACAACAACTAGAGTCATTTCATGACAATTCTTTTCACATACCACATATGGATCCACTAGTGTCTTTGAAATGTGTGTTATCTTCAGAGACCACAATGGATCCACCAGTGTCATTGCATGTGTGCTCCTTTTACTAATAACAACTGGAGTCATTTCATGTGTGTTCTTTTCACAATCCACCTATGGATCCACCAGTGTCATTGAAATGTGTGTTCTCTTCAAAGACCACATATGGAGCCACCAGTGTCATTGCATGTGTGCTCTTTTTTACTAGCAACAACTAGAGTCATTTCATGACTATTCTTTTCACATACCACATATGGATCCACTAGTGTCATTGAAATGTGTGTTCTCTTCAGAGACCACACATGGATTCACCAGTGTCTTTGCATGTGTGTTCTTTTTACTAACAACAACCAGAGTCGTTGCATGTGTGTTCTTTTCACAATCCACCTATGGATCCACCGGTGTCATTGCATGTGTGTTCTTCTCATTAACCACTGCTGGAGTCATTGCATGTGTGTTCTTTTCACAGACCACATATGGAACCACCAGTGTCATTGCATGTGTGTTCTTTTTACTAACAACAACTGGAGTTATTTCATGACTATTCTTTTCAGATACAACATATGGATCCACCAGGGTCATTGAAATGTGTGTTCTCTTTAGAGACCACACATGGATCCACCAGTGTCATTGTATGTGTGTTCTTTTTACTAACAACAACCAGAGTCATTGCATGTGTGTTGTTTTCACAATCCACCTATGGAACCACCAGTGTCATTGCATGTGTGTTCTTCTCATTAACCACAACTAGAGTCATTGCATGTGTGTTCTTTTCATAGACCACATATGGAACCACCAGTGTCATTGCATGTGTGCTCTTTTTACTAACAACAACTGGATTCATTTCATGACTATTCTTTCACATACCACATATGGATCCACCAGTGCCATTGAAATGTGTGTTCTCTTCAGAGACCACACATGGATCCACTAGTGTGATTGCATGTGTGTTCTTTTTACTACCAACAACCAGAGTCATTGCATGTATGTTCTTTTCACAATCCACCTATGGATCAACCAGTGTCATTGCATGTGTGTTCTATTCACAGACCACATATGGAACCACTAGTGTAATTGCATGTGTGCTCTTTTTACTAATAACAACTGGAGTCATTTCATGACTATTCTTTTCACGTACAACATATGGATCCACCAGTGTCATTGGAATGTGTGTTTTCTCTTTAGAGACCACACATGGATCCACCAGTGTCATTGCATGTGTGTTCTTTTTACTAACAACAACTAAAGTCATTGCATGTGTATTCTTTTCACAATCCACCTATAGATCCACCAGTGTCATTGCATGTGTGTTCTTTTCATTAACCTCGGCCTTTGTCATTGCATGTGTGTTCTTTTCACAGACCACACATGGAACCACCATTGTCATTGCATGTGTGTTCTTTTTACTAACAACAACTGGAGTCATTTCAGGAATATTCTTTTCACATACAACATATGGATCCACCTGTGTCATTGAAATGTGTGTTCTCTTCAGAGACCACACATGGATCAACCAGAGTCATTGCATGTGTGTTCTTTTTACTAACAACAACTAGAGTCATTGCATGTGTGTTCTTTTCACAATCCACCTATGGAACCACCAGTGTCATTGCATGTGTGTTATTCTCATTAACCACAACTAGAGTCATTGCATGTGTGTTCTTTTCACAGACCACATATGGAACCACCAGTGTCATTGCATGTGTGCTCTTTTTACTAACAACAACTAGAGTCATTTCATGACTATTCTTTTCACAGACCACATATGGATCCACCAGTGTCATTGAAATGTGTGTTCTCTTCAGAGACCACACATGGATCAACCAGAGTCATTGCTTGTGTGTTCTTTTTACTAACAACAACTAGAGTCATTGCATGTGTGTTCTTTTCACAATCCACCTATGGATCCACCAGTGTCATTGCATATGTGTTCTCTCATTAACCATGGCTAGAGTCATTTGCATGTGTGTTCTCTTCAAAGACCACACATGGATCCACCAGTGTCATTGCATGTGTGTTCTTTTTACTAACAACAACTGGAGTCATTTCATGACTATTCTTTTCACATATCATATATGGATCCACCAGTGTCATTGAAATGTGTGTTCTCTTAAGAGACCACACATGGATCCACCAGTGTCATTGCATGTGTGTTCTTTTTACTAACAATAACCAGAGTCATTGCATGTGTGTTCTTTTCACAATCCACCTATGGATCCACTAGTGTCATTGCATGTGTGTTTTTCTCATTAACCACACCTAGAGTCATTGTATCAGTGTTCTCTTCAGAGACCACATATGGATCCACCAGTGTCATTGCATGTGTGCTCTTTTTACTAACAAGAACTGGAGTCATTTCGTGACTATTCTTTTCACATACCACATATGGATCCACCAGTGTCATTGAAATGTGTGTTCTCTTCAGAGACCACACATGGATCCACCAGTGTCATTGCATGTGTGTTCTTTTTACTAACAACAACCAGAGTCGTTGCATGTGTGTTATTTTCACAATCCACCTATCGATCCACCAGTGTCATTGCATGTGTGTTGTCTTCAGAGACCACACATGGATCCACCAGTGTTATTGCATGTGTGCTCTTTTTACTAACAACAACTGGAGTCATTTCATGACAATTCTTTTCACATACCACATATGGATCCACTAGTGTCTTTGAAATGTGTGTTATCTTCAGAGACCACAATGGATCCACCAGTGTCATTGCATGTGTGCTCCTTTTACTAATAATACTGGAGTCATTTCATGTGTGTTCTTTTCACAATCCACCTATGGATCCACCAGTGTCATTGAAATGTGTGTTCTCTTCAAAGACCACATATGGAGCCACCAGTGTCATTGCATGTGTGCTCTTTTTTACTAGCAACAACTAGAGTCATTTCATGACTATTCTTTTCACATACCACATATGGATCCACTAGTGTCATTGAAATGTGTGTTCTCTTCAGAGACCACACATGGATTCACCAGTGTCTTTGCATGTGTGTTCTTTTTACTAACAACAACCAGAGTCATTGCATGTGTGTTCTTTTCACAATCCACCTATGGATCCACCGGTGTCATTGCATGTGTGTTCTTCTCATTAACCACAGCTGGAGTCATTGCATGTGTGTTCTTTTCACAGACCACATATGGAACCACCAGTGTCATTGCATGTGTGTTCTTTTTACTAACAACAACTGGAGTTATTTCATGACTATTCTTTTCAGATACAACATATGGATCCACCAGGGTCATTGAAATGTGTGTTCTCTTTAGAGACCACACATGGATCCACCAGTGTCATTGTATGTGTGTTCTTTTTACTAACAACAACCAGAGTCATTGCATGTGTGTTGTTTTCACAATCCACCTATGGAACCACCAGTGTCATTGCATGTGTGTTCTTCTCATTAACCACAACTAGAGTCATTGCATGTGTGTTCTTTTCACAGACCACATATGGAACCACCAGTGTCATTGCATGTGTGCTCTTTTTACTAACAACAACTGGATTCATTTCATGACTATTCTTTCACATACCACATATGGATCCACCAGTGCCATTGAAATGTGTGTTCTCTTCAGAGACCACACATGGATCCACTAGTGTGATTGCATGTGTTCTTTTACTACCAACAACCAGAGTCATTGCATGTATGTTCTTTTCACAATCCACCTATGGATCAACCAGTGTCATTGCATGTGTGTTCTATTCACAGACCACATATGGAACCACTAGTGTAATTGCATGTGTGCTCTTTTTACTAATAACAACTGGAGTCATTTCATGACTATTATTTTCACATACCACATATGGATCCACCAGTGTCATTGAATGTGTGTTCTCTTTAGAGACCACACATGGATCCACCAGTGTCAATGCATGTGTGTTCTTTTTACTAACAACAACCAGAGTCATTGCATGTGTATTCTTTCACAATCCACCTATAGATCCACAGTGTCATTGCATGTGTGTTCTTTTCATTAACCTCGGCCTTTGTCATTGCATGTGTTCTTTTCAGACCACACATGGAACCACCAGTGTCATTGCATGTGTGTTCTTTTTACTAACAACAACTGAGTCATTTCATGAATATTCTTTCACATACAACATATGGATCCAATGTCATTGAAATGTGTGTTCTCTTCAGAGACCACACATGGATCAACAGTGTCATTGCATGTGTGTTCTTTTTACTAACAACAACTAGAGTCATTGCATGTGTGTTCTTTTCACAATCCACCTATGGAACCACAGTGTCATTGCATGTGTGTTCTTCTCATTAACCACAACTAGAGTTATTGCATGTGTGTTCTTTTCACAGACCACATATGGAACCACCTGTGTCATTGCATGTGTGCTATTTTTACTAACAACAACTGGAGTCATTTCATGACTATTCTTTTCACATACCACATATGGATCCACTAGTGTCATTGAAATGTGTGTTCTCTTCAAAGACCACACATGGATCCACCAGTGTCATTGCATGTGTGTTCTTCTCATTAACCACAGCTAGAGTCATTGCATGTGTGTTCTCTTCAGAGACCACACATGGATCCACCAGTGTAATTGCATGTGTGCTCTTTTTACTAACAACAACTGGAGTCATTTCATGACTATTCTTTTCACATACCACATATGGATCCACCAGTGTCATTGAAATGTGTGTTATCTTCAGAGACCACACATGGATCCACCAGTGTCATTGCATGTGTGTTCTTTTTACAAACAACAACCAGAGTCAGTGCATGTGTGTTCTTTTCACAATCCACCTATAGATCCACCAATGTCATTGCATGTGTGTTCTCCTCATTAACCACGGCCTTACTCATTGCATGTGTGTTCTTTTCACAGACCACAGATGGAACCACCATTGTCATTGCATGTGTGTTCTTTTTACTAACAACAACTGGAGTCATTTCATGACTATTCTTTTCACATACAACATATGGATCCACCAGTGTCATTGAAATGTGTGTTCTCTTTAGAGACCACCCATGGATCCACAAGTGTCATTGCATGTGTGTTCTTTTTACTAACAACAACCACAGTCATTGCATGTGTGTTCTTTTCTCAATCCACCTATGGATCCACCAGTGTCATTGCATGTGTGTTTTCTCATTGACCACAGCCTTAGTCATTGCATGTGTGTTCTTTTCACATACAACATATGGAACCACCATTGCCATTGCATGTGTGCTCTTTTTACTAATACCAACTGGAGTCATTTCATGACTATTCTTTTCACATACCACATATGGATCCACCAGTGTCATTGAAATGTGTGTTCTCTTCATAGACCCCAGATGGATCCACCACTGTCATTGCATGTCTGTTCTTTTTACTAACAACAACTAGAGTCATCGCATGTGTGTTATTTTCACAATCCACCTATGGATCCACCAGTGTCATTGCATGTGTGTCTCTTTAGAGACCACACATGGATCCACCAGTATCATTACATGTCTGTTCTTTTTACTAACAACAACTACAGTCATTTCATGACTATTCTTTTCACATACCACATATGGATCCACTAGTGTCATTGAAATGTGTGTTCTTTAGAGACGACACATGGATCCACCAGTGTCATTGCATGTGTGCTGTTTTCACTAACAACAACCAGAGTCATTGGATGTGTGTTCTTTTCATAATCCACCTATAGATCCACTAGTGCCTTTGAAATGTGTGTTCTCTTTAGAGACCACACATGGATCCACCAGTGGCATTGTATGTGTGCTCTTTTTACTAACAACAACTAGAGTCATTTGATGACTATTCTTTTCACATACCACATATGGACCCACCAGTGTCATTGAAATGTGTGTTCTCTTTAGAGACCACACATGGATCCACCAGTGTCATTGCCAGTGTGTTCTTTTTAATAACAACAACCAGAGTCATTGCATGTGTGTTCTTTTCACAATCCACCTATGGATCCACCAGTGTCATTGCATGTGTGTTCTTCTCATTAACCATAACTAGAGTCATTGCATGTGTGTTCTTTTCACAGACCACACATGGAACCACCAGTGTCATTGCATGTGTGCTCTTTTTACTAACAACAACTGGAGTCATTTCATGACTATTCTTTTCACATACAACATATGGATCCACCAATGTCATTGAAATGTGTGTTCTCTTAAGAGACCTCACATGGATCCACCAGTGTCATTGCATGTGTGTTCTTTTTACTAACAACAACCAGAGTAATTGAATGTATTCTTTTCACAATCCACCGATGGAACCACCAAAGTCATTGCATGTGTGTTCTTCTCATTAACCACAGCTAGAATCATTGCATGTGTATTCGTTTCACAGACCACATATCGAACCACCTGTGTCATTGCATGTGTGCTCTTTTTACTAACAACAACTGGAGTCATTTCATGACTATTATTTTCACATACCACATATGGATCCACCAGTGTCATTGAAATGTGTGTTCTCTACAGAGACAACACATGGATCCACCAGTGTCATTGCATGTGTGTTCTTTTTACTAACAACAACCAGAGTCATTGCGTGTGTGTTCTTTTCACAATCCACCTATGGATCCATCAGTGTCATTGCATGTGTGTTCTCTTCAGAGACCACACATGGATCCACCAATGTCATTGCATATGTGCTCTTTTTACTAACAACAACTGGAGTCATTTCATGACTACTCTTTTCACATAAGACATATGGATCCACCAGTGTCATTGAAATGTGTGTTCTCTTCAGAGACCACACATTGATCCACCAGTGTCATTGCATGTGTGTTCTTTTTACTAACAACAACCAGAGTCATTGCATGTGTGTTCTTTTCACAATCCACCTATGGATCCACCAGTGTCATTGCATGTGTGTTCTCCTCATTAATCACGGCCTTAGTCATTGCATGTGTGTTCTTTTCACAGACCACACATGGAACCACCATTGTCATTGCATGTGTGTTCTTTTCACTAACAACAACTGGAGTCATTTCATGACTATTCTTTTCACATTCAACAAATGGATCCACCGGTGTCATTGCATGTGTGTTCTTTTTACTAACAACAACCAGAGTCATTGCTTGTGTTTTCTTTTCACAATCCACCTATGGATCCACCAGTGTCATTGCATGTGTGTTCTTCTCATTAACCACAGCTAGAGTCATTGCATGTGTGTTCTTTTCACATACCACATATGGAACCACCAGTGTCATTGCGTGTGTGCTCTTTTTACTAACAACAACTAGAGTCATTTCATAACTATTCTTTTCACATACCACATATGGATCCACCAATGTCATTGAAATGTGTGTTCTCTTCAAAGACCGTACATGGATCCACCAGTGTCAGTGCATGTGTGTTCTTCTCATTAACCATAGCTAGAGTCATTGCATGTGTGTTATCTTTCGAGACCACACATGGATCCACCAGTGTCATTGCATGTGTGCTCTTTTTACTAACAACAACTGGAGTCATTTCATGATTATTCTTTTCATATACCACATATGGATCCACTAGTGTCATTGAAATGTGTGTTCTCTTCAGAGACCACACATGGATCCACTAGTGTCATTGCATGTGTGTTCTTTTTACTAACAAGAACCAGAGTCATTGCATGTGTGTTCTTTTCACAATCCACCTATAGATCCACCAGTGTCATTGCATGTGTGTTCTCCTCATTAACCATGGCCTTAGTCATTGCGTGTGTGTTCTTTTCACAGACCACATATGGAACCACTAGTGTCATTGCATGTGTGCTCTTTTTACTAACAACAACTGGATTCATTTCATGATTATTCTTTTCACATACCACATATGGATCCACCAGTGCCATTGAAATGTGTGTTCTCTTCAGAGACCACACATGGATCCACTAGTGTCATTGCATGTGTGTTCTTTTTACTAACAACAACCAGAGTCATTGCATGTGTGTTCTTTTCACAATCCACCTATGGATCAACCAGTGTCATTGCATGTGTGTTCTGTTCACAGACCACATATGGAACCACCAGTGTAATTGCATGTGTGCTCTTTTTACTAATAACAACTGGAGTCATTTCATGACTATTCTTTTCACGTACAACATATGGATCCACCAGTGTCATTGGAATGTGTGTTTTCTCTTCAGAGACCACACATGGATCCACCAGTGTCATTGCATGTGTGTTCTTTTTACTAACAACAACTAAAGTCATTGCATGTGTATTCTTTTCACAATCCACCTATAGATCCACCAGTGTCATTGCATGTGTGTTCTTTTCATTAACCACGGCCTTTGTCATTGCATGTGTGTTGTTTTCACAGACCACACATGGAACCACCATTGTCATTGCATGTGTGTTCTTTTTACTAACAACAACTAGAGTCATTTCAGGAATATTCTTTTCACATACAGCATATGGATCCACCTGTGTCATTGAAATGTGTGTTCTCTTCAGAGACCACACATGGATCAACCAGAGTCATTGCATGTGTGTTCTTTTTACTAACAACAACTAGAGTCATTGCATGTGTGTTCTTTTCACAATCCACCTATGGAACCACCAGTGTCATTGCATGTGTGTTCTTCTCATTAACCACAACTAGAGTCATTGCATGTGTGTTCTTTTCACAGACCACATATGGAACCACCAGTGTCATTGCATGTGTGCTCTTTTTACTAACAACAACTAGAGTCATTTCATGACTATTCTTTTCACAGACCACATATGGATCCACCAGTGTCATTGAAATGTGTGTTCTCTTCAGAGACCACACATGGATCAACCAGAGTCATTGCATGTGTGTTCTTTTTACTAACAACAACTAGAGTCATTGCATGTGTGTTCTTTTCACAATCCACCTATGGATCCACCAGTGTCATTGCATATGTGTTCTCTCATTAACCAAGGCTAGAGTCATTTGCATGTGTGTTCTCTTCAAAGACCACACATGGATCCACCAGTTTCATTGCATGTGTGTTCTTTTTACTAACAACAACTGGAGTCATTTCATGACTATTCTTTTCACATACCATATATGGATCCACCAGTGTCATTGAAATGTGTGTTCTCTTCAGAGACCACACATGGATCCACCAGTGTCATTGCATGTGTGTTCTTTCTACTAACAACAACTAGATTCATTTCATGTGTGTTCATTTCACAATCCACCTATGGATCCACAAGTGTCATTGCATGTGTGTTCTTCTCATTAACCACAACTAGAGTCATTGCATGTGTGTTCGCTTCGGAGACCACACATCGATCCACCAGTGTCATCGCGTGTGTGCTCTTTTTACTAACAACAACTAGAGTCATTTCATGACTATTCTTTTCATATACCACACATGGATCCACCAGTGTCATTGCATGTGTGTTCTTTTTACTAACAACAACCAGAGTCATTGCATCTGTGTTCTTTTCACAATCCACCTACGGATCCACCAGTATCATTGCATGTGTGTTCTTCTCATTAACCACAACTAGAGTTATTGCATGTGTGTTCTTTTCACAGACCACATATGGAACCACCTGTGTCATTGCATGTGTGCTATTTTTACTAACAACAACTGGAGTCATTTCATGACTATTCTTTTCACATACCACATATGGATCCACCAATGTCATTGAAATGTGTGTTCTCTTCAAAGACCGTACATGGATCCACCAAAGGTCGCATGTGTGTTCTTCTCATTAACCATAGCTAGAGTCATTGCATGTGTGTTCTCTTTCGAGACCACACATGGATCCACCAGTGTCATTGCATGTGTGCTCTTTTTACTAACAACAACTGGAGTCATTTCATGATTATTATTTTCATATACCACATATGGATCCACTAGTGTCATTGAAATGTGTGTTCTCTTCAGAGACCACACATGGATCCACTAGTGTCATTGCATGTGTGTTCTTTTTACTAACAAGAACCAGAGTCATTGCATGTGTGTTCTTTTCACAATCCACCTATAGATCCACCAGTGTCATTGCATGTGTGTTCTCCTCATTAACCATGGCCTTAGTCATTGCGTGTGTGTTCTTTTCACAGACCACATATGGAACCACTAGTTTCATTGCATGTGTGCTCTTTTTACTAACAACAACTGGAGTCATTTCATGACTATTCTTTTCACATACAACATATGGATCTAGCAGTGTTATTGCATGTGTGCTCTTTTTACTAACAACAACTAGAGTCATTTGATGACTATTCTTTTCACATACCACATATGGATCCACCAGTGTCATTGAAATGTGTGTTCTCTTTAGAGACCACCCATGGATCCACAAGTGTCATTGCATGTGTGTTCTTTTTACTAACAACAACCAGAGTCATTGCATGTGTGTTCTTTTCACAATCCACCTATGGATCCACCAGTGTCATTGCCTGTGTGTTTTCTCATTGACCACAGCCTTAGTCATTGCATGTGTGTTCTTTTCACATACAACATATGGAACCACCATTGCCATTGCATGTGTGCTCTTTTTACTAATACCAACTGGAGTCATTTCACGACTATTCTTTTCACATACCACATATGGATCCACCAGTGTCATTGAAATGTGTGTTCTCTTCATAGACCCCACATGGATCCACCACTGTCATTGCATGTCTGTTCTTTTTACTAACAACAACTAGAGTCATCGCATGTGTGTTATTTTCACAATCCACCTATGGATCCACCAGTGTCATTGCATGTGTGTCTCTTTAGAGACCACACATGGATCCACCAGTATCATTACATGTCTGTTCTTTTTACTAACAACAACTGGAGTCATTTCATGACTATTCTTTTCACATACCACATATGGATCCACTAGTGTCATTGAAATGTGTGTTCTTTAGAGACGACACATGGATCCACCAATGTCATTGCATGTGTGCTGTTTTCACTAACAACAACCAGAGTCATTGGATGTGTGTTGTTTTCATAATCCACCTATAGATCCACTAGTGCCTTTGAAATGTGTGTTCTCTTTAGAGACCACACATGGATCCACTAGTGGCATTGTATATGTGCTCTTTTTACTAACAACAACTAGAGTCATTTGATGACTATTCTTTTCACATACCACATATGGATCCACCAGTGTCATTGAAATGTGTGTTCTCTTTAGAGACCACACATGGATCCACCAGTGTCATTGCCAGTGTGTTCTTTTTAATAACAACAACCAGAGTCATTGCATGTGTGTTCTTTTCACAATCCACCTATGGATCCACCAGTGTCATTGCATGTGTGTTCTTCTCATTAACCATAGCTAGAGTCATTGCATGTGTGTTCTTTTCACAGACCACACATGGAACCACCAGTGTCATTGCATGTGTGCTCTTTTTACTAACAACAACTGGAGTCATTTCATGACTATTCTTTTCACATACAACATATGGATCCACCAATGTCATTGAAATGTGTGTTCTCTTAAGAGACCTCACATGGATCCACCAGTGTCATTGCATGTGTGTTCTTTTTACTAACAACAACCAGAGTAATTGAATGTATTCTTTTCGCAATCCACCGATGGAACCACCAAAGTCATTGCATGTGTGTTCTTCTCATTAACCACAGCTAGAATCATTGCATGTGTATTCGTTTCACAGACCACATATGGAACCACCAGTGTCATTGCATGTGTGCTCTTTTTACTAACAACAACTGGAGTCATTTCATGACTATTCTTTTCACATACCACATATGGATCCACCAGTGTCATTGAAATGTGTGTTCTCTAAAGAGACAACACATGGATCCACCAGTGTCATTGCATGTGTGTTATTTTTACTAACAACAACCAGAGTCATTGCGTGTGTGTTCTTTTCACAATCCACCTATGGATCCACCAGTGTCATTGCATGTGTGTTCTCCTTATTAATCACGGCCTTAGTCATTGCATGTGTGTTCTTTTCACAGACCACACATGGAACCACCATTGTCATTGCATGTGTGTTCTTTTCACTAACAACAACTGGAGTCATTTCATGACTATTCTTTTCACATACAACATATGGATCCACCGGTGTCATTGCATGTGTGTTCTTTTTACTAACAACAACCAGAGTCATTGCTTGTGTTTTCTTTTCACTAACAACAACTGGAGTCATTTCATGACTATTCTTTTCACATACAACATATGGATCCACCGGTGTCATTGCATGTGTGTTCTTTTTACTAACAACAACCAGAGTCATTGCATGTGTGTTCTTTTCACTAACAACAACTGGAGTCATTTCATGACTATTCTTTTCACATACAACATATGGATCCACCGGTGTCATTGCATGTGTGTTCTTTTTACTAACAACAACCAGGGTCATTGCTTGTGTTTTCTTTTCACAATCCACCTATGGATCCACCAGTGTCATTGCATGTGTGTTCTTCTCATTAACCACAGCTAGAGTCATTGCATGTGTGTTCTTTTCACAGACCACATATGGAACCACCAGTGTCATTGCGTGTGTGCTCTTTTTACTAACAACAACTGGAGTCATTTCATGACTATTCTTTTCACATACCACATATGGATCCACCAATGTCATTGAAATGTGTGTTCTCTTCAAAGACCGTACATGGATCCACCAGTGTCAGTGCATGTGTGTTCTTCTCATTAACCATAGCTAGAGTCATTGCATGTGTGTTCTCTTTCGAGACCACACATGGATCCACCAGTGTCATTGCATAGTGCTCTTTTTACTAACAACAACTGGAGTCATTTCATGATTGTTCTTTTCATATACCACATATGGATCCACTAGTGTCATTGAAATGTGTGTTCTCTTCAGAGACCACACATGGATCCACTAGTGTCATTGCATGTGTGTTATTTTTACTAACAAGAACCAGAGTCATTGCATGTGTGTTCTTTTCACAAACCACCTATAGATCCACCAGTGTCATTGCATGTGTGTTCTCCTCATTAACCATGGCCTTAGTCATTGCGTGTGTGTTCTTTTCACAGACCACATATGGAACCACTAGTGTCATTGCATGTGTGCTCTTTTTACTAACAACCACTGGAGTCATTTCATGACTATTATTTTCACATACAACATATGGATCCACCAGTCTCATTGAAATGTGTGTTCTCTTCAGAGACCACACATGGATCCACAAGTGTCATTGCATGTGTGTTCTTTTTACTAACAACAACTAGAGGCATTGCATGTGTGTTCTTTTCACAATCCACCTATGGATCCACCAGTGTCATTGCATGTGTGTTCTTGTCATTGACCACAGCCTTAGTCATTGCATGTATGTTCTTTTCACAGACCACATATGGAACCACCATTGTCATTGCATATGTGCTCTTTTTACTAACAACAACTAGAGTCATTTCATGACTATTCTTTTCACATACCACATATTGATCCACCAGTGTCATTGAAATGTGTGTTATCTTCAGAGACCACACATGGATCCACCAGTGTCATTGCATGTGTGTTCTTTTTACTAACAACAACCAGAGTCATTGCATGTGTGTTATTTTCACAATCTACCTATGGATCCACCAGTGTCATTGCATGTGTGTTCTCTTCAGAGACCACACATGGATCCACTAGTGTCATTGCATGTGTGTTCTTTTTACTAACAGCAACTAGAGTCATTTCATGACTATTCTTTTCACATACCACATATCAATCCACTAGTGTCATTGAAATGTGTGTTATCTTCAGAGACCACACATGGATCCACTAGTGTCATTGCATGTGTGTTCTTTTTACTAACAACAACAAGAGTCATTGCATGTGTGTTATTTTCACAATCCACCTATGGATCCACCAGTGTCATTGCATGTGTGTTCTTTTTAGAGACCACACATGGATCCACCAGTGTCATTGCATGTGTGCTCTTTTTACTAACAACAACTGGAGTCATTTCATGACTATTCTTTTCACATACCACATATGGAACCACTAGTGTCATTGAAATGTGTGTTCTCTTGAGAGACCACACATGGATCCACTAGTGTCATTGCATATGTGTTCTTTTTACTAAAAACAACTAGAGTCATTGCATGTGTGTTCTTTTCACAATCCACCTATGGATCCACCAGTGTCATTGCATGTGTGTTCTTCTCATTAACCACGACCTTAGTCATTGCATGTGTGTTCTTTTCAGAGACCACACATGGAACCACCATTGTCATTGCATGTGTGTTCGTTTTAGTAACAACAACTGGAGTCATTTCATGACTATTCTTTTCACATATAACATATGGATCCGTGAGTGTCATTGAAATGTGTGTTCTCTTCAGAGACCACACATGGATCCACTAGTGTCATTGCATGTGTGTTCTTTTTACTAACAACAACTAGAGTCATTGCATGTTTGTTCTTTTCACATACCACCTATGGATCCACCAGTGTCATTGCATGTGTGTTCTTCTCGTTAACCACAGCTACAGTCATTGCATATGTGTTCTCTTCAGAGACCACACATGGATCCACTAGTGTTATTGCATGTGTGCTCTTTTTACTAACAACAACTGGAGTCATTTCATGACTATTCTTTTCACATACCACATTTGGATCCACTAGTGTCATTGAAATGTGTGTTCTCTTTAAAGACCACACATGGATCCACCAGTGTCATTGCATGTGTGTTCTTTTTACTAACAATAATTAGAGTCATTTCATGTGTTCTTTTCACAATCCACCTATGGATCCACCAGTGTCATTGCATGTGTGTTCAAACAACAACTGGAGTCATTTCATGACTATTCTTTTCACATACCACATATGGATCCACCAGTGTGATTGAAATGTGTGTTCTCTTAAGAGACCACACATGGATCCACCAGTGTCATTGCATGTGTTCTCTTTTTACTAACAACAACTAGAGTCATTTCATGGCTATTCTTTTCACAGACCACATATGGATCCACTAGTGTAATTGAAATGTGTGTTCTCTTCAGAGACCACACATGGATCAACCAGAGTCATTGCATGTGTGTTCTTTTTACTAACAAAAACTAGAGTCATTACATGTGTGTTCTTTTCACAATCCACCTATGGATCCACCAGTGTCATTGCATGTGTGTTCTCTGATTAACCATAGCTAAAGTCATTGCATGTGTGTTATCTTCAGAGACCACACATGGATCCACCAGTGTCATTGCATGTGTGTTCTTTTTACTAACAACAACTGGAGTCATTTCATGACTATTCTTTTCACATACCATATATGGATCCACCAGTGTCATTGAAATGTGTGTTCTCTTCAAAGACCACACATGGATCCACCAGTGTCATTGCATGTGTGTTCTTTTTACTAACAACAACTAGAGTCATTTCATGTGTGTTCTTTTCACAATACACCTATGGATCCACTAGTGTCATTGCATGTGTGTTCTTCTCATTAACCACAGCTAGAGTCATTGCATGTGTGTTCTCTTCAGAGACCACACATGGATCCACCAGTGTCATCGCATGTGTGCTCTTTTTACTAACAACAACTGGAGCCATTTCATGACTATTATTTTCAAATACCACACATTGCTCCACCAGTGTCATTGCATGTGTGTTCGTTTTACTAACAAAAGCCAGAGTCATTGCATGTGTGTTCTTTTCACAATCCACCCATGGATCCACTAGTGTCACTGCATGTGTGTTCTTCTCATTAACCATGGATAGAGTCATTGCATGTGTGTTCTTTTCATAGACCACATATGGAACCACCAGTACCATTGCATGTGTGCTCTTTTTACTAACAACAACTAGAGTCATTTCATAACTATTCTTTTCACATACCACATATGGATCCGCCAGTGTCATTGAAATGTGTGGTCTCTTCAAAGACCATACAAGGATCCACCCGTGTTAGTGCATGTGTCTTCTTCTCATTAACCACAGCTAGAGTCATTGCATGTGTGTTCTCTTTCGAGACGACACATGGATCCACCAGTGTCATTACATGTGTGCTCTTTTTACTAACAACAACTGGAGTCATTTCATGACTATTCTTTTCACATACCACATATGGATCCACCAGTGTGATTGAAATGTGTGTTCTCTTAAGAGACTACACATGGATCCACCAGTGTCATTACATGTGTTCTCTTTTTACTAACAACAACTAGAGTCATTTCATGACTATTCTTTTCACAGACCACATATGGATCCACTAGTGTCATTGAAATGTGTGTTCTCTTCAGAGACCACACATGGATCAACCAGAGTCATTGCATGTGTGTTCTTTTTACTAACAACAACTAGAGTTATTACATGTGTGTTCTTTTCACAATCCACCTATGGATCCTCCAGTGTCATTGCATGTGTGTTCTCTTATTAACCATAGCTAGAGTCATTGCATGTGTGTTCTCTTCAGAGACCACACATGGATCCACCAGTGTCATTGCATGTGTGTTCTTTTTACTAACAACAACTGGAGTCATTTCATGACTATTCTTTTCACATACCATATATGGATCCACCAGTGTCATTGAAATGTGTGTTCTCTTCACAGACCACACATGGATCCACCAGTGTCATTACATGTGTGTTCTTTTTACTAACAACAACTAGAGTCATTTCATGTGTGTTCTTTTCACAATACACCTATGGATCCACTAGTGTCATTGCATGTGTGTTCTTCTCATTAACCACAGCTAGAGTCATTGCATGTGTGTTCTCTTCAGAAACCACACATGGATCTACCAGTGTCATCGCATGTGTGCTCTTTTTACTAACAACAACTTGAGTCATTTCATGACTATTATTTTCACATACCACACATGGATCCACCAGTGTCATTGCATGTGTGTTTGTTTTACTAACAAAAACCAGAGTCATTGCATGTGTGTTTGTTTTACTAACAAAAACCAGAGTCATTGCATGTGTGTTCTTTTCACAATCCACCTATGGAGCCACCAGTGTCACTGCATGTGTGTTCTTCTGATTAACCATGGATAGAGTCATTGCATGTGTGCTCTTTTTACTAACAACAACTAGAGTCATTTCATGACTATTCTTTTCACATACCACATATGGATCCACCAGTGTCATTGAAATGTGTGTTCTCTTCAGAGACCACACATGGATCCACTAGTGTCATTGCATGTGTGCTCTTTTTACTAACAACAACTGGAGTCATTTCATGTGTGTTCTTTTCACATACCATATATGGATCCACCAGTGTAATTGAAATGTGTGTTCTCTTCAACGACCACACATGGATCCACCAGTGTCATTGCATGTGTGCTCTTTTTACTAACAACAACTGGAGTCATTTCATGACTATTCTTTTCACATACCACATATGGATCCACCAGTGTCATTGGAATGTGTGTTTTCTTCAGAGACCACACATGGATCCACCAGTGTCATTGCATGTGTGTTCTTTTTACTAACAACAACTGGAGTCATTTCATGACCATACCATATATGGATCCACTAGTGTCATTGAAATGTGTGTTCTTTTCAGAGACCACACATGGATCCACCAGTGTCATTGCATGTGTCTTCTTTTTACTAACAACAACTAGAGTCATTGCATGTGTGTTCTTTTCACAATCCACCTATGGATCCACTAGTGTTATTGCATGTGTGTTCTCCTCATTAACCACGGCCTTAGTTGTTGCATGTGTGTTCTCTTCAGAGACCACACATGAATCCACCAATGTCATTGCATGTGTGTTCTTTTTACTAATAACAACTGGAGTCATTTCATGACTATTCTTTCCACATACCACATATGGATCCACTAGTGTCATTGAAATATGTGTTCTCTTCAAAGACCACACATGGATCCACTAGTGTTATTGCATGTGTGTTCTTTTTACTAGCAACAACCAGAGTCATTGCATGTGTATTCTTTTCACAATCCACCTATGGATCACCAGTGTCATTGCATGTGTGTTGTTCTCATTAACCACATCCTTATTCATTGCATGTGTGTTCTCTTTAGAAACCACACATGGATCCACCATTGTCATTGCATGTGTGTTATTTTTACTAACAACAACTAGAGTCATTTCATGACTATTCTTTTCACATACCACATATGGATCCACCAGTGTCATTGAAATGTGTGTTCTCTTCAGAGATCACACACGGATCCACTAGTGTCATTGCACGTGTGTTCTTTTTACTAACATATGGATCAACCAATGTCATTGCATGTGTGTTCATGTCACAAACCACGCATGGATCCACCAATGTCATTGCATGTTTGTTCTTTCCATGAACCACATATGGATCAACCAGAGTCATTGCATGTGTGTTCTTTCCAAAAACCACACATGGATCCACCAGAGTAATTGCATGTGTGTTCTTTTCACAAACCACATATGGATCCACCATTGTCATTGAAATGTGTATTCTTTCATTAACAACACCTGGTGTCATTTCATGACTATTCTTTTCACAGACCACATATGGATCCACCAGAGTTCATTGCATGTGTGTTCTCTTCACAGACCACACATGGATCCACTAGTGTCATTGCATGTGGTTCCACTAGAGTTCATTGCATGTGTGTTCTTTTCAGAATCCACCTATGGATCCACTAGCGTCATTTCATGTGTGTTCTTCTCATTAACCATAGCTAGAGTCATTGCATGTGTGTTCTTTTCACAAACCACATATGGATCCAACAGTGTCATTGCATGTGTGTTCTTTCACAGACCACATGGATCCACCTGTCATTGCATGTGTGTTCTTTTACTAACAACAACTGGAGTCATCATGTGTGTTCTTTCAATACCACACATGGATCCACCAAAGTGTCATTGAAATGTGTGTTCTTTTCATAGACCACATGGATCCACAGCAGTGTCATTATAACATGTGTTATTTTTTACAGTTCTAACAACAACTAGAGTCATTGCATGTGTGTTCTTTTTAATAACCACACATGGATCCACCAAAGAGTCATTGCAATGTGTGTTCTTTTACTAACCACACATGGATCCACCGTGTCATTGCATTGTGTGTTCTTTTCACATACCACACATGGATCCACCAAAGGTCATTGCATGTGTGTTCTTTTACTAACAACAAGGAGTCATTGCATGTGTGTATTTTCACATACCATATGGATCCACCAATGGTGTCATTGCATGTGTGTTCTTTCACATCCACATGGATCCACCAGTGTCATTGCATGTGTCTTTTACTAATAACAACCAGAGTCATTCATGTGTGTTCTTTCACATACCACATATGGATCCACCAAAGGTCATTGAAATGTGTGTTCTTCCCATTAACCACAACTAGAGTCATTGATGTGTGTTCTCTCTTGAGACCACATATGGATCCACCAGTGTCATTGAAATGTGTATTATTTTCAACTACGTCATACACAAACAATCGGGACGCAGAGCTAACCAAAGAACCGCCTGGCTTCTAGAAGACCCGATCCCCGATTGTTAGCGCCTTGGATGGGGGTGGACGATAAGGATGTCCTTCGAGGGCGATCCAGAAGTCTTTTCGCGAATCTGATTCGTGGCAACCACGCTGGCCTACGCCCTGCCCTTATCCCCTTAACCTGGGGTCAAGATCAATGATCATGTTCCTTCATTGCCATGGAGAGGGAGAGGCCAAAACTCAGCTTGCATGAGGCTCAGATGTTCACCCACTACGACATACTCGCGCCACCGTTCGCGAGGCTTCCAGCCGGCTTCGAGCTCAGCTACACCGGGGTTCCTGTCGCGCCGCTCTTTCGCGACAACGCACTGGCGAGGCAGATCGAGGAGCGCCGCCGCCAGCTGCCAGAGCGGAAGAGGGCAATGGCACGGTACTCGCGCACAAGCGCGTACTGGCGAAATGTGTTCAAGAAGGAGCAGGCTACATTGATTGAGCTGTGCGGAACCCACCGGCGAGAGATCCACCCGGATCTGCGCAACCCCGAAGGGAGGCAGCGCTTCTGGGCAGTGCCTGGGCATACGACCTCCACCGTTATCGATGCGGCACTCCGTGAAGAATCCATGAGGAGGAGGAATGTTGCCGGGAACGTCGGCATCGATTCCGACACGGAGGAGGCTGGCGGCGACGCGGATAACGTCATCGATGATGGAGAGTGCGGGAGCGTCATAGTCGATTAGGGCCACTTAAGCATAAATTAAATCTATGTACGGTATCTTAATGCCCTCTTTGGATCTGGGTCACTTGAGTCATAGTCTATTATCGTCATAATCTATATATGTTGACCATGTTTTAGTTATCTTTGTCTTTGAAACTAGTCGAAACTTGTCCGGTCCTAAAAATAAAGTTCACGCGTTCCTGGCATATCGGATGGGACAATACGCTGACTCTGCTCCCAGCACTTGATGGCACAGCCATAATTTGGAGTGCGCCAGAGGAGAAGGGATCGAGCGTGTTGTAATAGTGTACTACTCCTGTCCAGATATAACTGACTTAGTTTTTTAGATATTTAATAAATGTGTCTATACCCAAAACATGTCTAGATACATGTTTTAGGTTTCTCTGTCTTTCAAACTAATCAAAATTTGTCAAATTCTGAACAAACAAAGTTATTGCGTTCACATCTGATGGGACAATACGCTGACTCTACTACTTGATGGCACAACCATAATTCTGGAGTCCGCCAGAGGAGATGGGAATCCAAGGGAGATGGGAACTAGTAGTTGCATCCATACACAGGTAAAAAATTAATGTAATAATATCTAAAACATTGTAATCTGGTCCACATGACCCCATCACAGACACGTTGCACGCGCCAGATATAAATAAAGACGACACGACTACTTTAGTTTCAAGGATATAATTCAACATACGACATTACTGTGCCCACATCTTTCTGCTCCTCTTATTAGTCTGCTAGCCCACGCTGCATTAAGCATCAGTTGATGAGGATAAAAAATGATAAAATGGAAAATAATTTTTTTTTAAGCTTACCTTTCATCCGAAGAATCGTACAAAGATGAAATTGGCAGGGATTTATTATTTCTCCTGCAGTTAGCCAAAAGATCCTCAAGGACATCCTCAATCACCCCTGCAACTTCTTCATATTCTAATACACCTCCATTATTTGCCCTTTCCTCCCCGCTCCGCTTACCCTTTTGTTTCTTTTCACACCTTTTTCTCACCGACACCTCCACTTCTTCATAAATTGGCTGCTTACGTACGTTTTCTCCGAGTGCTCATCACCATTTTCCTCCACCTGTTGCACTTCCTCAAGTTCTTCGTCTTCGTGCTGCTCTTCATCCAGTTCTGACTGAGAAGCCTCATTTTCTGCCACCGGGGTGTGACTAGGGACAATATCATGTGTAACTGGGTTTTTGCACAACCTCTTGATATGGCCGAATCCGCCACAACATTTGCATTTCCTTTTCCTAGCTCCCAGCCTTGAACCTTTATCGGTTAAGGCTTCGATCCTTAGCTTTCTAGGCCTCCCAGGTGGCCTCCTAAGAACTGGTGGTTGAAGTTTGATTGGATCGACAATCTCCCAATCATTTTCATCGGCCATAGGTGGTACGTTTTCTACATAAGTTGCAGCAAACTTGTCCACGGAGAAATAGTTGTCGACATAGTTCTCTATTTCAGCTCCACTACCTCTAAGCTTTAAGATGAAGTAAATTGCATGGTGACATGGCAGACCAGTAATCTGCCACTGCCTGCATGAACAAGTCTTATTTCCAATGTCTACAGTGTACCTCCGTTCACTTCCACGCTTGCATTCTGCATAAACCTCAGCCAATGTTCTAGAACTTCTGACCATCCTCATCTTTATCGTTCTCATTGCCCTGGTTCTTGCATTCAGTAACATAACCACCTTTGGAACTATTTTATGGCCTAAAAATTTTCTTGCACAAATTCTTTGCCTTAAATCTATCTTCACCATTATGCACTGTCTTATTGCATCCAACAAAATAACAATTCCAAGTGTCTTCATCCCGAAATCTTATCATTGAAACTCTCTGCCAAATTATTGCAAACAAAATCCACCTTGCTTAACTCACCAAACTTGCTTCGGGCCCATAGCTTGGTGTGATGTTCTTCAAGGTATTTTTTTCACCTTTGTCACTACATACATGTTCTGCAAGTAAGTAGCATGCGTGCTTGGGGTGTATGTGTATGCTGATCGCCACAAGTCCTCTTCAAAGATCTTTCCTTTGAACTTCTTCGTGAAGTTAGTAGCGAGGTGCCGCATGCATTCCCTATGCTCAACCCCAGGAAACACAGCATCAACAACATTCTCAAGACCCTCGCGTGCACCGGTGTGTATCACCAAGCCTTCAGGGTGACCAATTACTTCCCGTAGTCTCTGCATGAACCATGTCCAGCTTTCATTTGATTCACCCACAAGAACAGCATAGCTACGGGTAGAAGCCAATTATGCGCGTCCAAAGCACAAGTAGAAGCAACATGTCCCCCGAACTTCCCTATTAAAGAAGTTGCGCCTATTGCCAAGTATGGCCTACAGCCGTCTAGGAACCCCTTCCAAAGATGCCTTGAAAGGCATAAAAATCTCCTGAAGCATATCTTATCTGCCTGCTTATACCTGACCCCCCTCGAGACCTTTTCTCTTCCTTTCACAACCTTGTAATCGATGTCAACAACACTACCAGGTGATGTTTTCTCTACCTAAGGTTTGAAACTATACAACATATGAAAAATGTCATTCCACTTGCCTTGAATGAAGTCTAGAGCCATGTCCTTCCCATCAAAGACTCTATGGTAAGGAATCAGAACGTTAAACTTTTTGCTAATCTTTGCTCTGAGTTCAGCAGGTCTAATGTTATGATCCTGCCTCACCCACTCAAGTACAGTAGCAGTAATCCACTTGGTAGTCGCCGGTCTAATTTTATCACTTAAAGAAGTATTAGGGCAGTTGTGTTTCTTCGTGTTTACTTTGATCTGCATTCGATAAGAATCCAAATAATTCAGAGCTAGTTATCAGCAGAATAAATATGAGAAAGATTGAAACTAAATGTAACTATTGCAACCTGAAATGGGTGTCCACCCTGCATTGGAGATGCATGTAATCTCCATTTACACACATTACTTTCCCTACAGTGCACCCTAAATCTCTTTTGGTCGCTCTTTTCAATGATAAATTCGAACCCAACTCTGATTGCATAGGTTGTAACTGCATATCTGCAGTCTTCCACATTCTCAAAGACAGTCCCCTCATCAATTGTAGGATTGTCCCTATCAAAGTGTATCACTGGACTGTCCTCGTCTTCATCATCGTATCTACATCCCATTTCCACATCTTCACATTCCTCTTCCTCATCAGTCCCATAGTCAGGCTCAAAGTTCGAATCAACCAAATATTTCCTACTCTCCATATTATCAGGGTCAGCAGCCATGTCTGGATATGCTTTCTCATCATCATCCACACCGCCACACATTTCAGTGCCTTCATGCTCGCTTGACAAAGCATCACGCTCAAGGACAAGATGTACAGACGTCTTGCGGTTACCAACACATATCCTTTCCATCACCACGGGACTAGAAACACTAATTGGGGTATGCATAAAAGGAATCATAGTTCTTACCCTTCAATGTGGATGAACGGCACCTTCTCCGGGCTCCATACCTCCAAAGCTCTGCACCCCGCTTCCTCTTCCTCTGTTTTGTTGTCCTCTGTGCTCTCCAGACTTGAAGGAGATTTCGTGCTCTCCAGCCGCGCAGGACCCATCTCCGTGTTCTCAAGCCTCGCAGGATCCATCTCTGAGCGGGATCCAGATCACCAGTGTCGTTGGGCCCCTAACCCAACGGCCGACTCTCGGTTTTCATTTCCAGACGCGCCTGGGCGGTGGACAGTGGCAAGGGGACAGGCAGGAAGGGGAGGGCACGTGAGGGGATGGCAGGGAGGGGAGGGCGGGAGGACGACGACCCAAGGGGACAACGAGAGCGGTGCACGACTAAGCAGAGTGGCGGCGGCAGGAGCAGAGGAGCGGAGCGGAGCTGGTTGCGACAAAGCATGGAAAATTACACAATAATGTGTTGGTGGGCGGCACCAGCCCTCGAACCTGGGACGCGCGCCGTCGAAGGTGGAGGAGGCGGCCGCGATCGAAAACATGCCACTGTCCAAGCACTATGCACGGCAGCACTTCACGGAATTTTTTAGCAGGTCCCACATGTCAGTCTGTTTGATCAAAACTTGCATGCAGTGCATGGCTGGTTCACGCGCTAGTTCCGAAAAAGCCCGTTGATCCAAACTTGAAGTGGCAGTGCCGCTTCTTCTCCCTCGTCTCCTGGAAGTGGTAGTTCTGCTTCGTCTCCCTCATTTGTTCTCCTCTTCTTCTTCTCCTCGCAGTGGTAGTTCTACTTTCTTCCTCGATCAAAACATTTCTGCACGTAAGCCATGGACAGTAGCCGGATGAAGAGGAACTGGTCCGATCTCCCGGCCGACCCACTTCGCAAGATCACCGACTACTTGCTGGAGAAAGAGGAGTACGTCAACACCTATGATGCTTGTCGGGAAGTCTACACCGATTGGCACCGCACTTTAAAGGTGCCTGAATTCCATCTCAACAACTGGATCATGATAGATCACACACTTCCAGACGTTGGCGACTTCACCTTCCTCAACCTCGCCACTGGTCGTTGCTTCAGGACGAATCTAATGGACGTCCATCGCAGGTTCACATTCACATCTGATATATATACATATAACATTCATTTATTGCTATTTTCCATTGTAAACATCTTAGTGCTAACTTATGCCCTCTTCTTCCAAAAGATTCTACTTCATCGGTGTTTCTCGTGGCGTCATCGTGCTTGCTCAGAGGGTGGAGCCATACCAAATTCGGCTTCTGAACCCAATCACTCATAAGTCTAACACTGAGTTTCAAGCACACATACCATCTGATCTTATGCAATCTGTCGTCATGACGAAGTCCCCGACGATGGTGTTCGTTTGCACTGATTATCCAGATCATATTGCATGGGTTGATGAGAGCACCCCAATGGGGCAAATCAATGAATCATTTGGAGAAGGATTGTATTCGCCACCTCCTGATACGCTTCTGGACTGCATGACGGCATTCCGAGGGGAAGTATATGCATTACTTTAGAATGGAGACATCTTGTCGACCAACATCCAGTTAGAGCAGCGCGCGAGCACTGTCACGATGGCCAAAATAATTTCAGCCCCAGTCTTTGAATAGGTACACGGAACTTACAAATTTTACCTTGTGGAGTTAGATGGTGATCTGCTTGTGTTGAACGGGGATTTCGCCAAAGGGCAACCAGTGTTGTACCGGGTGGACATGGAGAATCGCTCTCTCGAGGCCGTCGGTGACATTGGAAGTCGTGCCCTCTTTGTTGATTACAATCGATCTATCTCCATTGACACCAGGTTATACCCCACAGTCAAACCCGGTTGCATATACTATAGGAATTATATCAGACTATACGATCATGAGGTTCAAGCCTGGGAAGAGGAACCAACAATGGTAATGCATGGCTTAAATCTGGAACATACACCGAGGCCTTACCCTCACGGGCGAGATCTGGCAGACATTGGAGAGAGAGAGTTCTCTAACATGTGTTGCGACGTGGGAGCCATGACGATGAAATATATAGGGGAGAATGAATCCTATATTCATCCTAGGTTATTTGCTAGCATTTTCAGGTCTATTTTTTGAAGTAGAAATTTGTACTATATTTATATTCTTTCGATCAGCAGTATGCTTATTACCTTTCAGACAAAATTGTAATGTATTTAATTTTAGTACTTTCAGAATTCAAAGTATTTATTTTTAGTAGCTTCTTTCAGAATTCTACGTGAATGAGTCGATGGCATGGCATCAGCTACTTGAATTCAGGTTCCACATGGAAAATTGCACAATAATGTGTTGGTGGGCGGCACCAGCCCTCGAACCTAGGATGCGCGCCATCGAAGGTGGAGGAGGCAGGCCCGCCAGTCAGAAAAACATGGCACGTCGGCATCCCCTGTTTCTGATGCCCTTTAAAAAAGAAAACACGCCACGTTGTCATCCCCTGTTTCTGATGGTGTTGCTACAATCGATGGTACATGGTGGCATAGAAATAATATCGTATAAACATAAGGGCACAGTCGTCAACATTTCTAAAATGAAACCCGGTCTCCTACCTGTCTTGGTACATTGCCCGATGAGGTGGATAGCCACGACCGATCTTTTTAATACGTTCGCACTCTTATGCTGAGAAGGGAAATAAAGATTGAGCGGTTAATGCAACGAGTGTCGAATTATTACCCTCTAAGGAAATGGGAGATGGTTATTTTCACGCGTGCTCGTAGTCCAAACCTACTGTCAGTCTTTCACTCCCCTTCTCCGACAAGCCACAGTTCACCTTGCGCAGCTCCTCCGTGCCACACCACCTAGGGTAACATGGACCCGCCTAAGCAGCCGCCGCCACCGCCGTGACAGCAGCCGAAACTGGGGTATTTAGCCCCTCTAAGGCAGGCCATGAAGCTCTACTTCAAGGCCGGTCTCCCATTGCTCTGCCAGGCGGAGGATTTCCCTGAATGTGCCGAATCGGCCGTGGCAGCGACGGTGGTGTCGTCGGCGCCAGATACGGCAAGTAGGGCCAAAAGAGCGATGTGGAGAAATCGCGCGACGGCATTACGGCATGCTCTAGGCAGTGGGAACAAGGTACGTATAAAATCATTCACGAGATCATGTCGCCTAGGGTACACACCCTCGAACAGGGCAGCGCCAAGGTCTAGGAACTCTCGCATCCATGCTTTGGCGCGGGCTACCTTACCGCAGTGGGGGAGGCTGGGAACACGCCATCTGTGGCAAAGACGCTCCATCCTACGCACCGTCGGAGGCCGTACCATGGCAGCGACCAAGCGTCTACACTCAGCATGCTGGATTGTTCGATAGCCGGAGCCGGCGGCGGGCATCAGCTCAGCGCTGGAATTCAGGTTCAAGTTCACACGAACCTACAATCCCAAGAAGGAGATGCCGAATTTCAGTTTCGAAAAAATCGTTGCGGGCGGCACGGATGGTCCAACTGAACCGGGACTGGCGCACGCAAATCGCTCGTGCATGAACAATGCAGATTTCTTGTAGTTTGGTAGGAAGGTAATAGATCAGTTTGGGTTAAATGATCAAAGAACTTATATCCTCTCAAGGCAATTGGCCAGCCAACTTTTCTGGTGGAGATCTGTAGTTTCTTCAGTGTAGAATAATTAAGTTTAGACTGAAGAATAGCTTTTGTAGATGAAATGTTGATGAATTGTTCTATAAACTAGTAGGAAGTTTAGCCCACTTTTGTGCAGGTATAAGACCCTTTTGTATGGAAGTACTACTGTTGTAAGCAAATACTATCAAGTATCTATTTCCTTCAATTACTAGTCATGGTTAAATCCAGTTAACTGTCATTTTTTTATCCCAGACTACAGATTTTGCGTCTACTGTCTGTGCTGTAAGCCATTTTTCCTTTGTCTTGTGTTGTCTGCAAAATGGTCCTGCAGTTCAACGTGTTACAAATATAGCTACCTTGTACTTGAAGAGGAGATGGACTATATTTTCCTGGCATCCACATAATTGACATTGCTCATTGCCAGACCACCCTCTTTTCATGAGGTTGTCCTTGGTTATTCACAGAAATAATAAAGCACGGTGTTCAACTACATCGATTCAAACTATTACACACACACTACATCAAATTCATTACCCACACATACTACATTGATTCAAACTATTACACACACATACTACTTCAAACTATTACACACACGTACTACATCGATTCAAACTATTACACATTTTTAGTCGATGCTAACTTCCTGCTACGCTCTCCATACTACAAATTCATTAGCCACACATACCATGGCAATTCACTAGAGCTCTGTTTTCACTCGAGGGAAATCAGAACCACCAGCTCGTCCAAGCCTAGTTCCCCCACCGAAACTGTGTGCGCTGTCGCGAAACGGTGGTGGTCCTGTGCCATCGATCCTTCTAGGCCAACACTACAGGTGACGAGGATGCTTTCTAGCAGCCTCTTCGGGGCCCTGAATGCCATGTACCGATTCCAGAACCTCCTCCAGGTGGATGATGACCGGGTGCTTCCAACAAAGTTGTTGCCCTGCCCTTCTTGGAATCTGCACCTTGTACATCTTAGGAACGGCGTCAGGATCTTTTAGCCATGCCTTTACCTCGATGACCCATATGTCGCTCGGTGGCACGATTTCCACTAGCCCGCCACCAAGGCTACTGACGACCTGCTTGAGGGCCTCCGGCTCCCAAGCATCTAATGGGAGGCCGTCAAAGCCGAGTTTGGAGAAGAAACAAAGCTACCCCAAGCGACCGTCCCACCCACAGGCGCGATGCCAACGCATGAAGCTCATTTTCTCCGCGGAGCACTCGAAAGAACGGGAAGAATGCAGAACACGCTCAGTGTCTAAGCTGTGCTCGAACTGGACGAAAAAATCGAATGGCGGCGCGCATACCTCAATCTTGACCTCATTTCGTCTGATCCCAAAACGAGACCTAAAAGCCGACAGCAACTCTGCGGCGACACGGCGGGACGGACGCCCAGCACGGTGGCCATGAGAGCGTGGTCGTCGAACTGCTATGCCAGGGCTAACATGCCTGGGGTGCGCGGCAGCACGCATCTTCCCGAGGCCGGTCGCCGGCCTGGATCACCCGACGGGACGCGCTCCGCCGTGCAAGAAGTACTAGCTAGAGGCGAGATATTAGGGGACACGAAGCTCCGATACGACGGACGATGCGATGGCAACGGCTGCGAGCTTCGATTAGAGACGTGGGAGGTTGACCGGACATGGTGGGGACGCAAATTAGAGCAAGTGCGAGCTCTGATCTAAGACGAGCAGCCAGAGCTGAGCAAATGTTATGGGGAGGGGAGCAGGGGAGAAGACCAGAGCAGAGCAAAGAAATAGATCTGGTCCACTCAGGGATCTGGTCCACGCATGGGTAAGCTAGTCCACGACCGCAAAAGATAACAAGGAATACTGACAGGGCAGGCCAAGAAGAGTTTACCTAACGACGGTATTTGAGTTCAACTGTTTTTCGCCTGGTTTAAACGACTGTTTGGCCGTTAGATTTGTATTCACCCCCATTTGGCCCTTCTAGACAATTGGCGATTCTACTACAGCCCCTCCGCGCGATTGATGACAACTCAGGTACCGCGGTGCACTCGCCCGGGAAGTTTGGTACCGCAAACGAACAATCCCGTCGATGAGGTAGTATGAGTTGTTCTGCAGGGCCTGGCTGATTATGAATGGGCCCTCCCAAGGCGGAGACAGCTTGTGCATCCCCTTGGTGTCTTGAACTAGCCTTAGCACCAGGTCACGGAACGAGATGTTGCGTATCCAGCTGGTGTGGTAGATGGCAGATCTGGACAAGGCCAGTTCGCCTGCTTCTAGGAGATCGACGCTATCTTCACGTGCTTCTTTGGCTTGCTGTTCTATGTAGAGAAGTTTGCGGGGTGCGTCGAACTCGATGTCAGTGGACAAAACCGCCTCCGCCCCGTAAACAAGGAAGAAGGGAGTGTAGCCGGTGGACCGGTTTGGCGTGGTGCGAAGGCTCCAGAATATAGCCGACAGCTCCTCAATCCAGCAGCCGGGGGATTGCATCAGTGGTTCGATCAGCCGGGGCTTGATTCTGGCTATGACCAGGCCATTTGCTTGCTCACACTACCCATTGGACTAGGGGTGTGCCACAGATGCGAGGTCCAGGCGGATGCCCTTATCTCCGCAGAATCGCGTGAAAGCTCCCTTGGTGAAATTTGTGTTGTTGTCAGTTATGATGATGTTGGGGTAGCCAAAGCGTGTAATTATGTCTGTGAAGAACTTGACCACCGTTGGCCCATCCAACTTCTTTATTGGCTTTGCCTCTATCCACTTGGTGAACTTGTCCACCGCCACCGGCAAGTGGGTCATGCCGGATCTGGCCGTCTTGAAAGGGCCAACCATGTCCAGCCCCCAGACAACGAACGACCAGGTGATGGGAATCGTCTTGAGTGCTGCAGACGGAGTGTGCTTCTACTGGCTGAACCGCTAACACCCGTTGCATGCTTTGACGATCTGCTCAGCATCTTCTAGTTTCGTGGGCCAGTGGAACCCGTGGCGGAATGCCTTTGCCACTATGGCCCGAGATGATGCGTGGTGTCCGCATTCACCCTGGTGGATGTCGACCAGCAGCCGGATTCCATCCTCTTGGCTCACACATCGTTGATAGATGCCGCCAACACTGCGCTTGTAGAGCTCGTTGTTGATGATGGTGTATGCGCTGGCTCTGCGCTTCACCTGTCTTGCCTCTACCTCTTCTTCGGGCAGCTCTCCTTTAGCCAGGAAATCCATGAACGACTTGGCCCATGTTGGGGTTTCCCGGATGGTGTACACCGCCTGCATCAGCAGATTCACTTTCGCCCAGATGATCGAGTCGGGCTCGTCCGGAGGCCGACCGGGTGGAGCAGCGGAGCCGGCATCCTCTAGGCTAGAGGCGGCACTTCCCGGGTGTGGCGAAGCCGTCGCGGGGATCTTGGAGCCGGCAGTCCCCAGGTGCGGCGTAACCGTCACGGAGGTCTTGGAGCCGGTAGTCCCGGGTGCGGCGAGGCAGCCCCCGGGTGCGGTGCAGCCGTCACGGAGGTCTTGGAGCCGGAAGTCCCCGGGTGCGGCGAAGCAGTCTCCAGATGCGGCGAAGCCGTCGCGGGGGTCCTGGAGCCGGCAGTCCTCGGGTCCGCGTCCAATATTATGGAGTCGGATTCGGGAGACAGTGTGACTGATGGCTTGCGCAGGTGCTCAAGGGAGACTCCAGGTGGAATTGCTTGTCTTGTTGACCCGATGCGGGCGAGCGTGTCCGCGGCCTCGTTGTTTACCCTGGGAACATGGTAAAACTCACATCCTTCGAAACAGGCACATAGCTGTTGTACGAAGAAACGATATAGAGCCATGTTTGCATCTCTGGTGTCCTAATCGCCCGACACTTTCTGCACCACCAGATCAGAGTCACCGAAGCATAGGATGCGTCGGATGCCTATTTCCTTTGCCATCTTGAGGCCGTGGACGAGCTCCTCATATTCATCGACGTTGTTGGACGCACGGAAGTGGATCTGCAACACGTATTCCAGCCGGTCTCCTTTTGGAGAGGTGATGACCACTCCGGCTTCGAGTCCTCCATACATCTTGGAGCCGTCGAAATGCAGCTTCCAATGCGTGGAGTCAGGGCAAGGTGGCAGGTACTGTGTTTCTGCCCAATCGACGAGGAAATCTGCCAAGGACTGAAACTTGATCACTGTTCTTGGCTCATACTGTATGTTGTGGGCGGAGAGCTCTATGGCCCATTTCGCCACCCGGCCTGTGGTGTCTCTGTTGCCGATGATCTCCGAGAGTGGCGCTAGCGCCACCACCCGGATGGAATGTTCTTGGAAGTAGTGCTTCAATTTCTTGGCGCCATGTACATGTCGTACACCAGCTTCTAGTAATGAGGGTAGTTCTGCTTCGAGAGCGAGAGTACCTCACTCAGGTAATACACCGGTTGTTGCACCGGCTGCGCCTTTCCTTCTTCCGGCCTCTCCACCACCAGCACCACACTGATAATCCTGTTTGTTGTTGCGATGTACATCAACATGGGTTCCTTTGCTGCTGGTGCTGCCAGAATAGGTGGTGAGGTGAGCATGCGCTTGAGGTCGCGGAAGGCTTCATCCGCTTGTGATGTCCAGGCGAATTTGTCTGTCTTCTTCATGAGTTGGTACAGTGGGAGTGCTTTCTCGCCCAGCCGGCTGATGAACCAGCTGAGGGAGGCCAGGCATCCGGTGAACTTCTGGACATCTCTCAAGTTCTTGGGCGGCTGCATGCACTCGATTGCGCCGATCTTCTCCGGGTTCGCCTCGATTCCTTGCTTGGACACGAGAAAACCGAGGAGTTGGCTGGCTGGGACGCCGAACACGCACTTCTCCGGGTTCAGCTTCATCTGGAACCGGCAGAGGTTGGTGAATGTTTCCTTCAAATCCTCAAGGGGTGTCTAGCGATCCTTGGTCTTGACTACTACATCATCGATGTAGACGTGTATATTTCTGCCAATCTGAGTCTGTAAGCACTTTTGCATGCAACGCTGGTATGTTGCTCCAGCGTTCTTCAGTTTGAACGGCATTGTGGTGTAGCAGTAGGCTCCGTAACGAGTGACGAATGTTGTCTTTATTTGATCGGCGGGGTTTAGCCGGATCTGGTGGTAGCCAGAATACGCGTCCAGAAATGACAACAGCTCGCAGCCGGCTGTGGATTCAATCACTTGGTCTATCCTTGGCAGGGTGAATGGATCTTTGGGGCATGCTTTGTTCAGACTGGTGTAGTCAACACACATGCGCCAAGTCTTGTTCTTCTTCAGCATGAGTACGGGGTTTGCCAGCCATTCCGGGTGGAAAACCTCCATGATAAATCTGGCTGCGAGCAGCTGGGTGATCTCTTCGCCAATGGTTCTTCTTTTTTCTTCCGCGAAGTGGCCTAGTGACTGTTTGACTGGCTTTGCATCCGGCCTGACATGTAAAGAGTGCTCAGCGAGCTCCCTCGGAACACCTGGCATGTCCTTGGGGGACCATGCGAAGATATCCCGATTCACACGGAGGAAGTCGACAAGCGCGCTTTCCTATTTGCTATCAAGGCCGTCTCCGACCAGGACGAACTTGTCCGGCTCGGCCTCGTTCAGCAGGATCTTTCTCGTGCCCTTGGATGGCTTGAACTGCGCCTCTCCAGCTGGCTTGGGCTTGCCAACCAGCATGTCCTTCTGCAGGGCCACCATGTTCTGCATGATTACGCGTTTTTCTTCCGCGATGATCATGGCTTCTGCTATTTTGGACTCGTCTGTGGCACACTCCACAGACCGTCTATAGCAACCCGCCACGGTGATGACGCCCTTGGGCCCTGGTAGCTTCATCTTGAGGTACGCGTAATGTGGTACCGCTATGAACTTGGTGAGCGTTGGGCGCCGCAGGATTGCGTGGTACGCGCTGCAGAGGATTACCACCTCGAACCAGATGGGCTCGCGGCAGAAGTTGTCTTCCGTGCCAAAGATGACGTCCAGCCAGACTTTTCTGATGGGGGAGTGCGACGGGCCTGGGACGGCTCCGTGGAAGGAGGTGCTTGACGGCTCCAGCTGCGACTCGCTGATACCGAGTTGGTCGAGCGAGTTGCGGTATAGGAGGTTGATGCTACTCCCTCCGTCTACGAGGACACGGGAGAATCTGCAGGAATGCTTCTGGGAGACAATGATAGGATCCAGAACCATCACGTAGGTGCCTGGTAGAGGCAGCTCAGTGATGACCCACAAGTATAGGGGGTGTATCGCAGTATTTTCGATAAGTAAGAGTGTCGAACCCAACAAGGAGCAGAAGGTGCTGGCTAGTGTTATGGATCAGGAATTCTCTGCAAATACTTAGCAAATGGATTTTTAGGGGTTTTTGATAAAGCAAGTAAACAAAGTATGAGTAAAAAAAAGACAGTAGGAACAAATGCAGCAAGTGGCCCAATCCTTTATGCAGCAAAGGACAAGCCAGTTGTATTACTTAAGATGACCAAATGTTCTCGAGGACACATGGGAAGACTATCAAGTGCTTTCGCTTCATATAGTTGATCAATCTTCTTTAGCTTGCTAAGTGTTGTGTGGGTGAACCTGTGCTAATGTGCCGACCTTCCTAGGACTAATACATACTTGTGATTATACCCGTTGCAAACATCCATAAGTACAAGAAAGTAATTAAGGTAGAAACCTAACCACAGCTTTAAACTCTAAGACCCTTACGTCCCTTGTGCAATGGTTTCCTAACGGGGGTTCAGGTTTCTGTCACTCTGGCAACCCCTACGATTAGTAGCCAAATACACAATGCATTCCCCTAGGCCCATATAGGTGAAGTGTCATGTAGTCGACGTTCACATGACAACACTAGAAGAATTACACCACAACTTAAATATCAAACTATTGAATCTTTCTCAACACAACTCCACTACTAACAACATGACTTCTTCCATGTCCTCAAGAACAAAACGAACTACTCACAAGACATCATATGGATCATGATCAGAGATGGAGTAATGATGTATAACAATCTAAACATAAACAATAATTCAATGGTTCACTCAATAACATCAACTACAAAGAGTAATCAACACCGGGAAAGTTTCCCCTATGAACTATGCAAGATTCAACCCAATTGTTACAGCAATATGGAGATGGTGATGAGGGTGATGATGGTGGTGATGATGATGATGATGATCCCGATGAAGTCCAGCTTGATGGTGGTGTTGATGGCGACGATCTCCCCTCTTCGAGAAGGAACCCCTGGCAGAAATCCGTCTGCCAGAGAGATCTTTCTCTCTCGGTGTTTTCCGCCCCGCAGAGGCGGCGGAATCTTTCTGTGGTCACTCCCCGAGTCTTAGGGTTTCGGGAGGATAATATACGCCAGAGGGGAGAGCCTGGAGTGGGCCAGGGCGGCCACACCACTTGTTGGCGCGGCCTAGGGCTGCCCGCGGCAGGGGGTGGTGTGGCCCCCCTATGGCCCATCTCCAAATTTCTTCTCTTCGCTTTCTTCTTCTGGAAAAATAGGATTTTCCGTATATTTTCCCGGATTTTCTAATCTTCGCGAATTTTGCCTCCAAATAGCACCTTTTCCATCAGAATCCTGACTGCAGCGGTCCATGCTCCAAAAGTCATCAACCATGCAAAAACAGATGAAATAACATAAGTATCACCTCTCAATACGAAATATATCAATGAATAATAGTGAATTATGACACAGAATAGTGATGCAAAATGGACGTATCACTCAGCTAGCTGGTCCTTCCGGTTCCATGCAACTTCTTGCTTCGACCGGTTGAGGTACTGGGGAACGGGAGGAACGATTGCGTTCACTTCCGCCTCACAACGCCTTTTGTTGTGCTTGGTCTCCGGCTCCGTGGTGAAGATGTGGTAGTTTCCCACCTTACGAGGGTAGTTGTTATCATCATCTTCCCTTCGACGCTGGTTATTGCGATTGCCTGGCGGCCCGCCGGCTGGAGGAGGTGGCGCCTGTCCAGCCGGTGCGCCGGCAATTTCCGCCATCTTGTTCGTCTAGGTGCAATGGCATGTGGTATGCGTAGCCGGCTTGTTGCCCCCGCTATGGAAATTGCACGGCCCATCAAGCATCGAATCGATGGTGTACTTGGGCCTCGGAGGCCGGTCATCAGGCTTCTGTCTCCGGCTTTCGCCTGCAGTCGGATCCTCCTGCACTGCCGCCACCTGCCTGGAGCCATATTAGTTATCCGGCTAGTCATCTTTTCTTTTGCCGTGGCGGTTGTCGTGCCGCCTAGAATTGTGGCCATTCCCTTCCGGCTAGCACCGATCTACAGTGACGTCGACGATTATTTGCCCTTGGTCGTCCACCCGGACGGATCTTTTCATTGCCGCGTAGGCCGTGGTGTACTTGTCCGCTATGGCCATGGTCTGTGCCATGGTTGTGGGTTCCACCCGGTGAAGCTTATGCTTGAGCATAGTGCCATCTCTACAGCCGTTGATGAAGAAATCAACCGCCTGATGTTCGCGTACCCCCTCAGAAGAGTTGTGCATGCTCATCCATCGGGTGATGTAGGAGCGATCAGATTCATCCGGGCCCTGCACGTAGAGAGCAAGCTCACCAGGCCGACATGGGCGCTTGTAGGTGCCAGTGAAGTTGCAAACAAATGCTTGCTCGAAATCGATCCAAGCGTTGATGCTGTTGTTGGGGAGGCTGTTGAGCCACGTCTTGGCCGAGTCGAGGAGCATGAGAGGGGCGTAGCGTACTGCTACCCGGCGATTGCCGTTGGTGATTCCTACGGCGGTGGTGTAATCCACCAGCTAGTCCTCCATCTTGACCGAGCCATTGTACTTTAGCGTATCCCTTGGGAGCAAAAATCCCTTTGGAAATGGTTCGTTCTGGATGCGCGGTCCGAAGCATCTTGGACCGGCTGGACTTTCTTCCTCCAGCGTGTTGATTGGACCAGCAGGTCGATTTGCGCGCGTGCATCTTGCTGTTCATCCGGCTCGAGCGGTCCCAGCCAGCCAGATAGGCGGGACTTAGGGAGCGCTTGGCCTTTTCCGGCTTCGTCGGCCGGCTCGCGGTTTTTGCTGGTAACAGCTGCCGCGTCGCAGGCATTATGCCCACGGCCTGTGGATCCACCGCGTGGGCGGTTGCTCTGCCTTGCTCCGTTTGGGGAAGATGCCTTGCTGCCGCCTGCAACTGGGTCCGCCATCCGGCGAGCCAGTTGGGTTTTGTTGTTGCCTGCCATGCTGAGTTCTACCTCGGCCTGCTGCTTGTTCACCGTGACCACAAGGAGTTGGACACATGCCTGCTGATGGAGCAGTTCCTCGCCCTCCAGGTGGCTTAGCTCCGCAACTGCTGCCTCTGTGGCCCTCATATTTTTGGCGGGGGTGCTATAGACCGGCTACACCGCGAGCGTACATGGATCAGCGGCACGATCCATCTCCGAACCGAGGTTCCGGCCTTGTGGCTAGGCCAGGCAGCTGGTGCCAGGCAAGCGCGTGAAGCCGTGAACGATGTTGTACTTCCGCATGGTGGCGTTCATACGTCGTTGGGTGGCCGCCACCTTGCCAACTTCCTCCAGAAGGTTCTGGCGGGTGGTCTCCAGGGCTGCCGCAGCTGCAGCTGGATCCGCCTCGATGGGGATGATGGGGTTGCGGAGGTGCTCGATGGACGCGTTGATCAGGTCCTGGTTCAGGAGGCGTGAGTTAGTGGCACGACCGTCCATGTTGCGCTCCAGAGGTGGGCGACGGTTCTCCACTGAGCCCGCCATCATGACCTCGACGCTGCCGCTGGCGATGCGTGAGGTGGGGAGACCAGGGGCGCGCCAAAGATGGTGATGACCTCACGAGAGAAGGCCTCAGGAATGGTGGCGATGTAGACGCGGTGCTCGCCGAAGTGCATGATGGAGCCCCTGCTTGGGAAAATCCCCCCAGCGAAGCATGACGCGTTGTCGAGGACGCAGTCGAAGGAGCTGAGAGTAAGGATGAGGCTAGAGGCGACTCGCTCACCGGCGACGAGTGGAAGTCCCGAGCGAAAGATGATCCCAGCCGAAGCGCTATGCCCCATGGTGGGCGCCAACTATCGTGGTGTGGAACACGGCAGTACCATCGGGGATGGCTTGAAGGGGACAATCAGGATGCTATCGGTGGCTACTCGCAACGGGTTGGGCACAGATACTACAAACACAGCGATGTACCCAGGTTCGGAGCCCTCTTGGCGAGGTAAAACTCCTACTCCTACAAGGATCTACTATCAAAGGGGGCGAATGCCCAATACAGGTGCTCCTTGAGCTGTTTCCTTAGCTACTTCTTGCTTGGAATTGTCTAAGTCCTTCTTCTTGTGTCTCTTTTCTGCCTCTCCCGAACCCTAGCACTACCCCCTTTATATACAGGTCAAGGAGGTAGCTTACAAGGTGGGTTCTAGGGTTTAGTGTTTGGATTTGGGCCTTACAAAGTGGGCCGGCTGGACGGGGCCAAACGGTAGGCCCGGGTCCAGTCAAGCCTCAAGATGAGGAGGACCACGCTTGATGTCCAATACTGCTTTACTCGTCATACGGCTCTTTATCCGTCAGCCGGTTCTTTATGTGTAAGTGAGCTTTCCTCGTCAGCCCTTGCTTTGCTCGTCAGCCTCCAGATTTGGCACAGTTGTCCAGTAGCGCCAGCCAGGCCAGCCATCCTATCCGGTCAAGGGTGCGCTCAGCAAGGAGCATCATCCCCACTGTACCGTGGCCAGCGGATCCGAGGCGGCCGACTAGGAGCGGCCTCCCAGCCGGTTCTTCTGGCTGCCCGGCTAGACGGGCCAGCCGAGGAAACTTGAATGCGGACCGGGTGGGGATTCCACCCGGCTGTGGTTCCTTGATCTGGGTCCAGACGACATGTGCTCCTTGGAGCCGGCCGGTTGGTCCCGTCTTGGCCTACCCGGGGGTCATCCCCCCGACATGGTTTTACATCATCACATGACCTAACCAAGAACAAAACAAGAGAGGGTTACACTAGGCTACCCCTGTTAGAAGAAAGTCTATGGGGGTTAGACGATCCGAGGCCCGCGGATCAGGGTTCCGTAGGAAGAAGCGCTTCGGGGCATCGGAACACCTCCAAACCATGCATGCGACCCTAGAATGTGTAATGAAGTGTGGTGGCATGCTAGAACCTCCTAAACCTGGTTACCAAGTGTGGCCTCCTTCGCAGACATGCGCTGTCCCCTAAAAACGAAGTGTCTGCAATCTAACTATTAGGGGGAAACTCCCCGTTTCGGTGAAACCGGGGTAGATCTTGTCACAACATGTTCCCAAACATGGTTTTACATCATCACATGACCTAACCAAGAACAAAACAAGAGAGGGCTACACCGAGCTGCCCCTGTTAGAAGAAAGTCTAGGGGGGTAGACAATCTGAGACCGGCGGATCAGGGTTCCGTAGGATGAAGCGCTTCGGGGCATCGGAACACCTCCAAACCATGCATGTAACCCTAGCATGTGTAATGAAGTGTGGTGGAGTGCTCAAACCTCCTAAACCTGGTTACCAAGTGTGACCCCCTTCGCAGACATGCGTTGTCCCCTAAAAACAAAGTGTGTGCAATCTAACTATTAGGGGGAAACTCCCCGTTTCGGTGAAACCGGGGTAGATCTTGTCACAACATGTTCCTAAACATTGTTTTACATCATAACATGACCTAACCAAAAACAAAACAAGAGAGGGCTACACCGGGCTACCCCTGTCAGAAAAAAGTCTAGGGGGGTAGACGATCCGAGGCCCGCGGATCAGGGTTTGACCATAGTTTCAAATGACCATAACTAAATAAAAAAATCAAAAAAATGCGAGACCTTCGCGTGGCGTCATATTATGTGACTTAGTTGGGAGGAAAAATATTAAACTTGGTATATTGATTATGTCTCAAAAAACCTTCACAAAATGGCCTATCTCATTCGAGGTTTCCTGGCTTTTGGTTCAAATGACCAATGCTATGGCCAGAATCGCGACATAGTTTATGATAATGTTACCATATTGTGCATGCATGTGCATAATGGGATGGCGAACAATGTTGCAGGAGAAAGTTTTCCTTTTCATCGTACGGAAAAGCCATTTTCTATTTTCGGAGCGCAAAAATTGGGGTGTTTTGTGAAGCAACACCAAACGGTGAATACAAAAAGGCTACCACCCATTTTTTTAAAATAGTACAACACCTTACATGGAAAATGTCCCAACCGGGTATTCGCAAAACTTTCCCGTCCACCCCACATGAAAAAGACAATGTTTTGCCGAATCGGTAGAAAATGGGTCAGATATGAACTGTAGGTACATGATATGATGCTCATGTTTTTTTGTAAAAATTATTTTTAGGTTGACAATATGATGTTTCTTCAGAGATCTAATGCAAGTTTAGCCAGGCTCAGTCCCGAACTAAGAATCTTCGTACTCATCATTTTGACCATAGTTTGAAGGAGGTAAGAAATAAAAAAACATGCTTTGCCGTGTATGGTGCATAAAGCACACGGCAAAGGCATATATTTGCCGTGTGTCTAACTGCAGGGGTACACGGTAAAGGACCACCGTCAGCCACCGCCAGTCAGCTCGCCCGAGAGGGTCATGGGCCCCACCTCTTTGCCGTGTGTTTGGCTTTGCCATCTGCCTCGTTTGGTCTTTGCCATGTATGCTTTCTTTGCCGTGTGTCTCGTTTTGTCTTTGTCATGTATCTTTTTTTTGCCGTATGTTTTATCAGAAATGTACCGTGTGGGTTCTCTTTGCCGTGTGCTTCTGGACCCCCTTACGGCAGAGAAAATCTTTGCCGTGTTCCAGCCCTGTTGGCACACGGCAAGGGCCGGGGCAACGGCTGCGCCAAATTTTCCTATAGTGTATATATGTGTGTGCACGTACGCGAGGCACTCGATGCTATCGTTCCCACAAATATTGACAACATAGACCTATGTATATTGTACCAATCGTGTACACCATTGGTTGTTACCAACTCGGACTCCTCTCATGGACTCCTCTTGTATTACCGATCGGTAACCAATCAGCACCCTGGTATATATAAATATATTCTGCCATCTGAGTGCTGAATAGGGTTTCTATATATATATATTGAGTGTTTTAAAACGAAGACTAGTTCTAACCAGTGTCGTCGATCAATTTTGGACAAATTTAACATTGTATTAAGCAGGACACCCTCGCGATTTCACTTGAACCTGACATTATAGTACCTCATGTCTCCGCCACACTTGATTCCCACAGCAGGCCAAAACTAAAGCGGTTGGTTCAGTGGCACTTCTCCCTGTCTCGTTGCACGGGGTCCAAATACTCGTCTTACTCCTATTGTTGAAAAAATAAAATTGAAAGAGAAAGAAATGAAGTGGGAGTTGAATACACAAGGCTTCCCTCAACCAAACAAGGGTTCCAACACCAGATTCATTAGTTTCATAAAAGCTAGTAAAACATCTTATATTTTAGAACAGATGGAGTATAATGTAAGCCATATTGACAATCAGGTGGTTCTTTTTCCGAATAGAAGGGCTTTGTTTCTATTAACGTCGATGCAGCTTTCAACCAAGATACTAGGAGCGGATCAATAGGTGTTGTGGTCCGAGATGATAAATGTCCTTGCAGCTTTCAATGAACCAGTTGATTGTGCTATCGATGCAACTACAACGGGGGGCCTTGTCAATCAGACATGGTCTGTATTTGGCATATCAACCAGGGGCCATCAAATTGATGATCCAGTTGGATAGTTTGAAAATCATCGAGGATATTTGCATTCAGGCTATGTCTTTTATAAAGGTAGAATTTTCATTTTGTTCAACAGATGCAAATTATGTGGTTCATTTTAAAAAGGTTCACCGATCTATTAAAAACATGAACAACGGCACAAGACGGCCCATGAGTTTCATTCCCAACCAAGTATGTGGTTGGACGATCCACCTGATTTTATTACTCCTATGTTAATTGATGATGTAAGTACAATTTAATTAATAAATGATCACAATAGAGTTCGTCTGCTTACTAAAAAACTCTGAAATCTTGGTGTGGGACACGCGTCTAAGGAAAAAAACTAACTTCAAGCTTACCACCTCTATTGCAAGTTGCAACAAGCAAGCACATGACTAACGTATGACTAGCAACACACCAAACATGTGCATGTTTCGTAAACACCTATGAAAATATCACCAAAATAGACTTTGATAACGAATTAACATGCATGATGCATATGCTGGTTACAAAATGAGTTCTACGGCCTAGCCATTACTAAAGCGTCAAAACATGGATATAGATCCATAGAGAAGCACAATCACCATATGAGAAAAAAAGGCTCCCATGTCGCTCCCGCGGGTGACCCACAGGGGCGGAGCTAGAGAAAAAGTAACCCGGTGTCACTAAATGAGTTTAACATAATTTTCACCAAGATTTGAGAGTGGGCACACTATAAAATGATCGAATATATGAAGAAATTCAAGTTAGAACCGGTGTCTTGTTACCCCTGATGGCCTAACTTGGGTAAGCCCCAGGTGACCCACGAGAGAAACCCCGACCGTCGTCGGTAGCACCTCTACAAGTGCTTGTCCCCTCAACGCCACCAGAGGGCGCCGTCGGACGAAGTCCGTGCGGTGCCGTCGTCGGAGGCATGGCCTTTTCCACCTCTCACGGGAGAGGACGTTGCATGGATGTGGGGATGGTGAGCGGCGTGGAGCGCTAGGGCGACCGAGCAGTACTATGATACGCATGTTCGGCGGTGGAAGATGACGGTAGATCTGGGCACGGGTTGCCTGGCCCGACATACCCATCTTGAAGCCTGACACGGGGCTTATTTTCTACCACAAGCTAGCCCAATCTGAAAGCACGATTTAGCTCTAAAACTCGGTAATTTCCTATATTTTGTAGAAAAATAGGTGATTTTCATACTATTTTATGCCAAAAATGATTTTTAATGTGGCCACATTTTCACTATTGTGGGTCTGGCTGTTACGAGGTTTGCCCATATGTAATGGCAGCGACCTATGGCAGCTAAGCGTGGGCAGCAGAACAAGCTTGTCGGGCCTAATCTAGGCCCACGTGGGCTTGCCGACGAGTAGTTTAATGGTAAAACATGATCCATCCTTTGGGGAGATGTTGGAGGATTGCGAGGCAACGACCCAAAGAACAGTTATGCAAGATGGTTGTAGCGCTAATGAATATGCTTATATCTAGTGTCCCATCCTCTCCCATCGATGATACTGAAGGAGGTGCGAAACAACTGGTCAAAAGAGGACCAATGATGCCCCAACCTACTCCCGACATCTTCTCGAGTGGCATGTGAAAGCCTATTTATCTCAGCGTCAAGATCCGGGTAACAAGAAGTTGCCAGACGGTAGTGAGGGTGTTGGAAGTAGTGGTGCTTGCAATATCAAGTATGCGCACACTCCAGTGAAAGCACAAGATCTCTGATTAGACAATGTCAACGCATGTGCGTTGTGCGCTTGTTGAGTGCGGTGGCTCGAAACTCGGCTTTAGAGATGAAAATCTCGAGATCGACCTATATTTGAACTAGTCATCATTGGTATATGTGTGACAAACCCTTTTTGAAGGCTTTGTCTAGGTAGGAGTCATGTATATGTCATTGTTCAGTCACTTGCTATAGGTTCGTTATAGGTTTGTGGGGATACTTTCACGGGGCGGTCCATTTTGGAAGGCATCGGGTTTTTTTTTTATCTGGTCGGCAACAATATGGCCTCGCTTGATATTGTTGAAAGTATATGGTTATCATACAAACAGTTATCTTTCATTTTATGACATATCACAAGAAACTGACTATCACAGTTATCATTCATTTTATGACACATGCATCGTTATTTTTTATTAATTACATGTTTATATTTATAGAATTTTAGATAAATTTTACTATTTTGCATAAATTTATGAACTATGATGACACAATGTTTCAAATACTCAATCAATACAAAAAATTACTAACAGTGCACGATCATTTGACTAGTAAGTTAAAAACATCTAAGAACACTGTAGCATATTACTGTTGGAATGCACTATACATGAGATATTTTCGTGGAAATATAATTTCTAGCATACACAAAAACTAAAAATATGTTCATTTAAAATTTCGAACACGAGTAGCACTAGTCACAACTGCACTACATCGCATTTTATTATTATTTTCTATTTCTGTGTGAAGTTTGTACCCCCTTTTTCTTAAAATGTAGCATACAAGTTTTTTCAAAAGTCAAACAATGTAAAATTTGAGCAATTATATATATAGCAAAAATACCAATATTTAGAACACCAAATCAATACCATTAGATTCATGATGAATATTTTTATATGGTATACATTTGGCATATTATAGATATAGATAATTTTTTAAAAAAAATGGTAAAAGTTAAAGAAGTTTGACTTTCGCTGATACTACATTTTTTGTTTGCAGTTACCGTTTCTAGTCCACTGCGCTTGCTTTCATCGATTGATAGCTAGCTCGCGCATGCACCGCCGTATATAAGCCTAAAACCCATCTCTCCCCCTCCAGCAGATCTCGGACTAGTAGAAGAGAAGCGCAGCCTGAAAAGGAGGCCGGAAGATCGAGTAAACACAACAACTGTCCGCTCCTGGAAGCAAGCTAGGCCGCGCGCGAGCTTCTGCACTGTATAACTACCTAGCTAGGCGCTGGCGACGCGTTGTTACTGTTAGCCGGAGATCGATCGAGATGGGTGGCGCAACGGCAGACGCCAAGAAGGACGGGGCGCCGGCGAAGGCGGCGCCCGCGCCGTTGTTCTGGTCGTCGCTGTCGTCGGTGTTCATGCACGCGGACGCGGCGGACGTGGCGCTGATGGTACTGGGCCTGGTGGGCGCAATCGGCGACGGCGTGTCGATGCCCGTGACTCTCTTCATCACCAGCCGCATCTTCAACGACCTCGGCGCCAGCGCCGCCGACGCCCTCCACGAGTTCAGCTCCAAGGTCAACGAGGTACGCGTCCACAAAATTACACATACGTACCCATTTGTTAAATCTGTAACCTTCGTCCCTGACGATCAGATTCGAGTAATTATCTTCCTGTCATTCACTCGATCAGAACGCGAGGAACCTCGTCATATTGGCGTCGGGCTACTGGATCATGGCGTTCCTAGGTGGGTGTACCGTGTACGTATAATGTTGCATCTACCTAGCACGTATAGGTATGTGCCTGACCTGACACTGACAGTACGTTTGTCCGATGTGTATTTACAGAGGGGTACTGCTGGTCACGGACGGCGGAGCGGCAGGCGTCGCGGATGCGTGCGCGGTACCTCGCGGCGGTGCTTCGGCAGGACGTGGAGTACTTCGACCTCAAGGCCGGCTCCACGGCGGAGGTGATCGAAAGCGTCTCCAACGACAGCCTCGTCGTCCAGGACGTGCTGAGCGAGAAGGTCCCCCACTTCGTGATGAACACCGCCGCGTTCCTGGGAGCCTACGCCGTCGGCTTCGCGCTCCTCTGGCGTCTCACGCTGATGGCGCTGCCCTCCGTCCTTCTCCTCATCATCCCGGGCTTCATGTACGGCCGCATCCTCATCGGCCTCGCCCGTCGGATCAGGGAGCAGTACTCCCTCCCCGGCGCCATCGCCGAGCAGGCCGTGTCGTCGGTGCGCACCGTGTACTCGTTCGTGGCGGAGCGGGACACCATGGAGCGGTTCTCAGCCGCGCTCGACGAGTCGGCGAGGCTGGGCATCAAGCAGGGCTTCGCCAAGGGCGTCGCCATCGGCAGCAACGGCATCACATTCGCAATCTGGGCCTTCAACGTCTGGTACGGCAGCCACCTCGTTATGTACCACGGCTACAAGGGCGGCACCGTCTTCGCCGTCTCCGCAGCCATCGTGATCGGCGGCCTGTACGTAACACTGATCACAGAATCTTTCTAGATATCGCCGCCGTTAACCATGATTGATTGATTGATGAGTGATGACGCATGCAGGGCGCTGGGGTCGGGGCTGTCCAACCTCAAGTACTTCTCGGAGGCGAGCGCGGCTGGGGAGAGGGTGCTAGAGGTGATCCGGCGGATACCCAAGATCGACTCGGCGAGCGATACCGGAGAAGAACTAGCCAACGTGGCCGGCGAGGTGGAGTTCAAAAACGTGGAGTTCTGCTACCCGTCGCGGCCGGATAGCCCCATCTTCACAAGCTTCAGCCTGCTCGTCCCGGCGGGGCGCACGGCGGCACTGGTCGGCAGCAGCGGGTCCGGCAAGTCCACGGTGGTGGCGCTGCTGGAGAGGTTCTATGACCCGTCGGCCGGGGAGGTGGCGCTGGACGGCGTAGACATCAGGCGGCTGCGCCTCAAGTGGCTGCGCGCCCAGATGGGGCTCGTCAGCCAGGAGCCGGCGCTGTTCGCCACGTCGATCATGGAGAACATACTGTTCGGCAAGGAGGACGCCACGTCGGAGGAGGTCACCGCCGCCGCCAAGGCCGCCAACGCGCACAACTTCATCTCGCAGCTGCCGCACGGATACGACACCCAGGTAATAATTAGTTACTCTAGTATTTCCCTATCTAGCTACTACGGTATTTTTTTCCAGTTTTGCTAATTCTCAATTAGAATTATGTTCACAAGCTTAGTCGGGTTCAAATCTATTGGATTTGCGTTGTGATTCGTGTGTCTATGAGTATGAGTTACAAGTAAACTTGCAACTGTGATTTTCAGTTGAAGGTGGGGTTACAACTGAGATTTTTAGTTGCAAATAGAGTTAAAAAACTCACATATTTCTAGTTGCATGAAAACTTGCAACCTAGATTGATTGACGTCACGTCAATGAGATTTAAGCTATGGCAAGTCGTTTGGTCATCTACACCTACTTTTATTCTTATTTTGCGATGCAAAACTTTCCGATAAGTATTATGTTATGTGAGTACGGCATCACACAAAGTGAAGTGACGGAACCCTTTGTAGCGCTAGTAATTAATATACTCATGAAAAGATCATTTGCCACATTTATAATCTGGATAATATTTTCGGGTTTTGATTGAAGAGAACTTCCCATAGGACATGAAAAGAACTCATTTGCTCCTATGAATAGTGAAATCTGAAGAAAAAGGCAAAAGAAATGTCAAAAAAATGAATTTTTTATACAATGAACACAAACATCTGATCTAACTACACCCAAAAATTCATCGAAAAAGTACATATGTAGTGGTCTGTGCAAAAAAGAGAAGTTTGAGTGTTGTAAACATCAAATCTGAATGCTCTAAAAAGTAGTGCCAATTTTTTTACACAGACTACCACACATGTTATTTCTCTGCAAAAAATGTTGCATGCATTAAAAACACATTCTCATGTTCGTTGTAAAAAAAATCTGATTTTTTTAATCTTGTTTGCTACTTTTAAAAAAAAAAATAGATTAATTGCATATGAGCTCGGGTTCAGATGCGGATTCTAGAAATTAGTAAGCCTTTATAGTACAATAGCAAAGTGCCACTTTTTTACACCAAAAGAGCAATTCCGCTAATACTGCAGCTTCATAGTTCATACCATTTCAAATAGTACTACAACCATCATTGCAACCTCTTACATTTTCATTGTATCTCATAAATGAGTGAACCATACATGCTAACTAACTACACGGTCTATATTCGAGCGTGCATGGGGGTGGGGGTTGCGCGCAACCGTTTTGGGCATCATGGCCCAGGCCAATCTGCGTGGACACATGCATGGTTTTGGTCATCTACAACCAGTTTGGTGGCCCACAATAATTTTCCATGCATCATAGCAGAAAGCAACATTCATTGTTTGGTTGGATGCAATCCGTGTTTTCGGCTACATGCTTGTCGTTTGGTTATGTCTAGGACTAACTGGTGGCTTACCTAGTGGAACATAATAGAGAAAGTATAATAGAGCTAACCAATTAAGTAAATGACTAATAAAGTAGTAACACATAATCTAAACAGCCATGACGTTGTTAGTGATGCACCACGAGTTAACGAACAATTGCCCGTGGTGCAACACAAGTCCATCATCTATGGGTTAGTACATAACACCTCACAAATATGCAGATCTAGCAACAGTTTTCATTAAGTCCTAGCTACTTCAAAATATTCATCATCACCACCACCACCACTAGGGAGTCGGCTCCTCAAAGGTAGTGCTTGTTGAGGAAGATCGTAAACCACCTAATCTTGCACGACATGGGCCCTTGCAAGACAGTCTCAGCTTGTGCCATGTTCTCCATGAGGTGGCTAAGAGAACGGTGTAATGCAATCACAAATATGGGCGATGTAGGAATACTAGCGTAGTAGATCATCTTCAGTTGAGCATAGTTCTCAATGTGCATATTGATCAAATCACCATCATTCGGGTGATCCTAAGTGACAACACAGCAATTAGTTAGTTAGTTCTAGGTCATAGGTGAACTTGGGAAAAAGTGCATGTCATGAAAGAGTGGTAACCAATTCAACCTTGATGTGGGTAAAGTAATGATCCTCCAATGTACCTTCTCCTAGCCAATTTCCTCAAGACTTCTTAGCTTCAGGATCTGAATCCACCTAGCTCTTCAATTCCTCATATGGTTTTAGATATGACACCATGTGAATGTGACTTCACGACAGCCACCACAGAACTTCAAAACATCATCTGCAACAGTTTATAGGTGCTTTTCTCTGAACACCAATTCAATGGGGATCCTAGAAATGATCTGATACGTCTTATTGAGGGACGAAGGTGGACATACTAGCATGGAAAAATCATGATGTTTTTCTTTTGAATTGGGTAGTACTTATCAGGCACCAGCACATATCGAAGCGACAACACTGAGGTTGTCGATTAATCAGGGGACCAAGTCTTGTCCTTCAGCAGGTTTGCATTGTGAGCATGCATCATGATAATGTAGCACAATACAATAACAATGGTAATCATGGAACTTAACAACATCACTCATATCTACTCATACTAACATAGTAGTAACAATTATAATGCAACATTACAAATGCGAAAAAGAAACAATGCATGCTTGGTAAAGTTGAATACTCTTTGTGGTGTCATGACTAAGTGTAAATCTGGTACATAGAGAATAAGTATTCATTTAGAACAATGATCATACCAGTTATTACACTTATACATGGACTACATGGTAATGGAGATCATTATACTCAACCCACACTCCCTGAAAACATGCATCTACCAGGACATCGTATGATCTACATCATGATTGCCATAATCGTATTACATCATAAAGAAAGAGCTGCAAAATTTATCTAACTACCAAGGAAGAATCTGATGTACTCATCCTCATACTATACCATAAGCAAGAGTTGCAAAAACTACCATAGAATCTTCATATCTACTCGGATCTACCACGTGGCCACGAATCTAAGCTACCAGGGCTAGGGTTTGATGTTACTCATAGTGATCTTCGTATCGGATGAAGAAGATGGCATTTTGAAGACGTGGATGAAGAAGGCTTGACTTCGACCTCCACCGACTAGAGTAGATTGTGTCTCCTACCTGCTCATCAATGAAGAAGCTTCACAAGATAGAGAGCTAGAATGAGGGAAATGGTAGTGCAGGAATTCGCGGTGAGACGGAGGGGGGTAAATAGGTGGTGCGAAGTGGTGGGAGGTGACCAACTTTCTCCAACCGTTTTTTCGTTGACGATGGAGAGATATCACCATCTCTCGCTCGCGCGAGCTCGGCACCATGTTTTCCCTACTCGCGTGCAAACATGTTAGCTCACTAGAAACTGCCAATTCGAGTGTTCCCCTTCTACAGGCTTTGGGTGCTTTAAAAATCATGCGATGCAAAGAGTCCCTTGAACCCAAGAAACCAAACGTCCCAAATTTGCCCCCGGGGACCGCATGAACCCAATGTGGCCAACCAAACGCAACCCTGATGCTTCGATGAACCACAACATAAAAACAATCTTGATGCTTCGTCAATTCTAGCATAGAAGCATGGAGGGACACCCTAGGTGGTGGCTGATAGCATCCGGACCATGGCGGTCCTCCTAGGCCATGGGCTTGCGGCTAGAGCGCTCAATAGGAGTGTTCTCATAGATCACAAATGTTTCAGCAATGCATTCACCGCGTGGATTGCAACCTCGTTGTCATCTACGCTTCTCTACTCTTGTCGGCGAGCTTCCACTTCACGTAGCTCCAGGTGCTGCCCGCCACCATGCTCTAGGTGAGGATGACGCCATCACTGCCAAGAGCATGCGAGAGGCGGAGTGCGCGGGGGTGGACTACGCGGGCGCGGTGGGCCTCATCCACCGCAGTCCACAGCCATGACGATTGATGTTCATAGACTAATAGTTGTATACTAAGAAAAATCTTGCTTGAATTAGAAAAGATAAGGAATAAGTGCTTTCATAGTGAAAGTATAGCAGCCACGCACTGGCCCAAGCTAGCAGAATAACTAAACGGAAACCAACATTGTAACGAGGAAGTCTTTCACAATTTCTCCTTTTAGGGGGAATTCTTCGGGCATGTTTTGATTGATTTTCGGAAGCAGCACCCTTTGTATTTAGTGTAGTCACCACAAAGTCAGCACTAGGCAACACCAGCACTACTACTTTACTGATCCATCTAGCGCCGCTGCGTACCCATGGCAGATAACATGGGTCGCACTCTCGCCTCGAGAAAATCCCCTGTGCGAACTGGGGATTTCAGAGAGAGCTTGACTTGACTGTCTTGTGTTCCCAATCCCTGGAAGTACCACACCTCAACTATTTTGATCCTACTGAAAACAATATAGTCCATATAAATAACAGGGGCGAGTCATGCCAAAGCCACAATGGACCTCTTTGATTTGCAAGATTCGAATAAAGTAGGAATAGGAAAACTCAAGATTGTATTGTGATGCTCACTGGAATCACACAGGATTGTATAAACTTGTTCGATTGAGAAAACAAATGATTCTTTGCAAGAGCTTTGGGTGGATGAAAAATCCTATGAACATGCACTGCTAAGGAATCCTTGGGAAAAGGTCCGATAGAATCAAATCTTCAAATCAAACAACTCATGTAGGAAAAAATCCCAAGAACCCTAATCCTCCAAAATTCCTATGAAAATCCTTTGAATCAAAGAGGCCCTTAAAGCATACCACCACAGAAACAGCGATCAACCAAGTATTCCTGCAGGAATTTCGAAGCAAACCAGCAAGCTAGTCTCACTGAATGTCGCTGTTCCTGCACTAGGTTCCCAACGGGGACACAGGTTGACCAAATTTCAACGAATCCACAATTAAAATAGCACAACATTGTGTCGAAATGTAGGATGTAGACCGACAGTGTAATAGGTGTATCCTGGGAGCACCCTTAAGGATCCCAAAATACTCGAGATGTTTATACATAAATTTCAAAACACAATCAGGAACTAGAAACTACCATTGCCGTCCAAAAATACAGGAGGTAAAAGTAAAGCTGATAAACATATTGACACCAGAATAGAAATACTACCCTCCCCACAAAAAAGTAGAAATACTACCCTATCAGGCCCTAACAAGTGACAACAAGAAATCACACAAACTTGGCTGTGTCATCAGATCAACCGTTGGATGAGTAACCATACAAAAACCATCAAAAAACTACAGGCCATGATTTAGCATGATTAGAACACCTGACTTTGTGGCACAGTGCTCGCGATGGAATCGCCTTGTGGTGCTTCGGTAACCATCCTTGCCACCAGTTCAGCATACAGTTCTTCTCCACTTAGTTCTCCAGCAGATCTGACAAGTGACAAACAACATCCATCCATTTCTAGGCAAGCATTATGTACATCAGGATGTCTCAATCATTACCGAAAGAATAATGTAAGAGATGTGGCCTAAATACAAGTACATTGGTAGCACAAGTCCTAAATAGCACTGGTGGTAGCATAAGCTTACTTATAAGCTAAGGCCCAAAGTTAGAACCCATGGGAATGCAGTAAATGCTCTCTAAAATTTAATTTATTTCCCAGCAAGCTTTAAAATGGCAGTACTGTTACTTCTAAAGCTGCTATGACACCACTTCACTGCAATTCGGTTCAAGTGGTGGTGATATGAAAGTTCAAACACTCCTTTGGACTTTGGAAAATGGCTGATGGCAGGACCTAGGAATCATAGATTGGTGAGCCCACGTGGAATAGGGAGATTAGTTGTCCCACCACTCTGGGTCTGTGCCTCCATGGTCGGTGGGCGCTACCGGCAAAGCAGCTAGCAGGCTTTTTGCAAATGCAGTAACAAGAAAAGGCTAACCAGACAACAGTTATGGTGTTCCAACTTTCCCAGCAAACAAGATTTTACCCAGGTCCTGTCATGCACAAAATTATTTTTTGGACAGCAATATGTTAGGAAGAGATCTGGCAGAAGGAAGTGCCCGTGCGCGTGCGTGTCGTAGCATCACTGCTTCCAAAAGTTAACTTTAATCTACAAAAAATCAAAACGATTCAGAAAAGCATAATTAACCTGGTATGTTGTTGCCGGCCACTGCAAACTATTGCGTTTCAATGTCACTAGTCGTTAAAAGGGAGAAGAGGTGTCTTTTCCGGCTGCCATGTTGTTCCAACATATGACTTATTAAGATGCAGCCCCCCAGCTAATAATGAGAAATCCCCCTGATGATTCAAATAACATGCATGTAAACATGAAAAGTTCATTCATGGACACAACCCCACCACTATAATTTCTACTCTGAGAATCTGCCATGGGCCACACAGAATTAAGACACACTAGATTTCGACCTGGCATACCAGCAGCATAATGACCTGATAGGTACTCAGAATACCCTCCCTGTTTAGCACCCACCAGTTCATAACTTCATATACATGTAACTAAAATTCCATCCCCCTGTTCAAGTACTACAAAAAGATCACAGTAAAGCATCCGCTAAAATTAATACACAGCTTAGTTACCTACAGACCACACTAATTACAACGTACATTTAATAATGGAACAAGCTTGCCAGAGCATGTGTAACTAATGCAAACATCGCATATGCAAACATCGTGTTGAAAAACGGCCATATTTTGTCAACAATTTTCAAAAGTCAGATTTACCATGGTGTGATTACAGGGGATAAGCTTGAGTACATATCATATGATCAACTCATGACCAATATAATGGCTAGCCACATGTTTTGGAATACAAAAGGAAAACAAGATATAAAATCTGCAAAGACAAAGATACATGGTCAGAATGATGGTAATAACGTAGCTAGTTCCGTACCTACATATCCATGTCAATTGCCAATATAGGATAAACAAGAGTAGTGGCCTTCAGGATGCTTACCATATCATGTCAGCTAGATACAGAGACCAGTCTTTGCACTCATGAATGACTATGCCCATCCATAAATAAACTAACATAAAGGATGGGATGCGTTTCTGAGAATCAAAAAAAAAATGAAATAGTGTACAGATACAGACATGGGTGTCAGAGCACGGTATTATGTGAGATGATGGGATATAGAGTGCGAGAGGGTAAACCATATCTGTATGACAATGATAGCAGTGTTGACTTCCCGCCAATACTTCATTTATCAACTAAAATTGCTGTATGACAAAACTTTCGACCTCCATTGACAGCTTCTATGTTCAGTTTTTCTAGGCACAATATGTAGAAAGGGTAAATTTATATGCATGTATGAATATGATAACCCACATTACAATGCTGAGCTAGATGTTTAATATAAGCTATGTTCAAATTTGAAATGCAAACACTAGATGTTTATCATCAGTGCTCAGTGGAGGATACCAGTCTAGCAGCGCGTCAACTAACAAACTGCAGCATACATATCGGTTCTGCATAACTATCACACAGAAACTGCAATATTCTTCAAATGACAAAATGCAGTTTTGTAGCGGAAAGGAGAGTTGTACATACAGAAGTTTGAATAAAAAACCCTTAGCAAATTGTGTGTCTTCTTCGCAATGCAAACTTGGATTTGATGTATTTGTCTCAGGAAATTACAGAGGATTACAGCTGTTAGCTCAACAACAAACTAGTTCATCTTAAGCTGTTGATCTTTTCCGGTCCTCCTTTATGTGAACAAAGTTTTGGTTCATACTCTGATAGTCTGGTATTACCGTATTAACCATATCCGAAATAAAAACAGGTGGGTGAGCGCGGTGTCCAAATGTCTGGAGGACAGAAGCAGAGGATTGCTATTGCCAGAGCAATCCTGAAGTCACCAAAGATCCTCCTCCTTGATGAAGCGACCAGTGCATTGGACACTGAGTCAGAGCGTGTTGTACAGGAGGCACTTGACCTGGCCTCCGTGGGCAGAACGACTATTGTCGTTGCACATCGCCTCTCCACCATCCGTAATGCTGACATGATTGCTGTTATGCAGTACGGTGAGGTGAAGGAACTGGGATCCCATGATGATCTCATTGCAGATGAGAATGGCCTCTACTCATCTCTTGTTCACCTTCAGCAGACTAGAGAATCGAAAGAGGCTGATCAGGTCAGTGGAACTGGCAGTACTTCCGGTGTGGAGCAGTCCAGCAGGCACAGCATGAGCAGGAGATTCTCTGAGGCCAGCAGGTCAAGCTCGGAACGGTCATTTGGTGATGCAGGTGATGCTGTCAACTCTGAGGAGCCAAAGCTTCCTCTGCCATCCTTCAGAAGGCTGCTCATGCTCAATGCACCAGAGTGGAGGCAGACGCTTATGGGAAGCTTGAGTGCAATTGTATTTGGAGGCATCCAGCCTGCTTATTCATACGCTCTGGGAAGCATGATCTCAGTCTACTTCTTGACAGATCACAACGAAATCATGGATAAAACAAAGACCTATGCACTTATCTTTGTCGGTCTTGCAGTGCTCTCATTCTTGATCAATATTGGACAGCATTACAACTTTGGTGTCATGGGAGAATACCTCACCAAGAGGGTCAGGGAACAGATGCTCACAAAAATCCTCACTTTTGAGATTGGTTGGTTCGACCGTGATGAGAACTCCAGTGGCGCCATATGCTCACAGCTTGCCAAAGAAGCCAACGCTGTAAGTACCAGACCAAAAAACAAGTGTGTTGACACATCAATGGAATTTATCTAACCTAACATAATGTTTTTGTTGTAGGTGAGGTCTCTAGTGGGTGACCGAATGGCGCTGGTGATCCAGACAGTTTCTGCAGTGCTGATTGCTTGCACCATGGGTCTGGTCATTGCCTGGCGTCTGGCCCTTGTCATGATAGCGGTGCAGCCTCTCATCATTGTCTGCTATTATGCTCGCCGTGTCTTACTCAAGAGCATGTCTAAGAAATCAATGCAGGCACAATATGAAAGTAGCAAGCTAGCTGCTGAGGCTGTCTCCAATCTCCGCACCATAACGGCCTTCTCATCGCAGGGTCGCATCTTAGGCCTCTTCAACCAAGCACAGTATGGACCACGTAAGGAAAGCATCCGTCAGTCGTGGATTGCAGGCCTTGGCCTCGGCACTTCCATGAGCCTGATGGTATGCACATGGGCTCTTGACTTCTGGTATGGTGGCAGGCTCATAGCTGAGAACCATATTACTGCCAAGGCACTCTTCCAAACCTTCTTTATTCTAGTAAGCACAGGGCGTGTGATTGCTGATGCAGGTGCCATGACAACAGACCTAGCTAAGGGTGCTGATGCAATCTCTTCCGTGTTTGCTGTTCTTGACCGAGTAACAAAAATTGACCCTGACAGCCCTGAGGGATACAAGCCAGAGAACATCAAAGGTGAGGTGGACATCAGAGGTGTTGACTTTGCATACCCGTCAAGGCCAGATGTGATCATCTTCAAAGGATTCTCATTAAGCATTCAACCAGGCAAGTCAACAGCCCTGGTTGGGCAAAGTGGCTCTGGCAAGTCAACCATCATCGGGCTTATAGAACGGTTCTATGACCCACTTAGGGGAACAATAAAGATTGATGGCAAGGATATCAAGACATATAATCTTCGAGCCCTGCGACAGCACATTGGACTGGTCAGCCAGGAACCAACTCTATTTGGAGGCACAATCAGGGAAAACATTGTGTATGGCACAGCAACAGCAAATGAGGCAGAAATTGAGAATGCAGCAAGGTCCGCCAATGCACACGACTTTATCAGCAACCTCAAGGATGGATACGACACATGGTGTGGTGAGAGAGGTGTTCAGATGTCAGGAGGGCAGAAGCAGCGCATTGCAATTGCCCGTGCCATCCTGAAAAACCCAGCTATCTTGCTACTGGATGAGGCTACAAGTGCACTGGACAGTCAGTCGGAGAAGGTGGTGCAAGAAGCATTGGAGCGAGTGATGGTTGGTAGGACAAGTGTGGTGGTAGCACACAGGCTCAGCACAATTCAAAACTGTGACCTGATCACTGTGCTCGACAAAGGAATTGTTGTGGAGAAGGGCACACACTCATCCCTCATGTCAAAGGGTCTCTCCGGAACATATTATAGCTTGGTTAGTTTGCAACAAAGAGGCAACCATAACTGAGTATTTTGGATGACATACTGCACTCTATTCAAAATTAGAACTGCAAGCAAGGATGATGACCAGATATTTGAAACTTTCTGCAATAATGGGTTATTTTTCCTCCCGTTTCTCTATTGGTATACAGAAATATATTAAGCTTGTCGTTTATCCATATAACTGCTGGACATGTACTGTAGTGATGCAAACGTCAGGAAATCTGAGATAGGCTGTATATTTGGTTGCATCTCTATGTATTCTTCTGTTGCTTATTTATTTGAAACCACTATAGTTATTGACCACTGACCACACAATTTAGTACCAGGGTGAGCTAACAATCACAATTCCTTTGTCTAGGGAGGTAACAGACCGAACACTAACTAAAGAATCACTATATCTCAACAAAGCTGTGGATTTACAAGAAATGAAAGGAAAAGTAAGTAAATGGAGCCTACATTCTATAAGGGAAACAATACCATGGAGAAGCGGCCAGACTAAACCGGAAGCCATTTTTCCAATCATGCGCTTACAGTTTTATAGGAAAACAATAACACGGAGAACCGGACAGACTAAACATGAAGCTATTTTGCAAACATGCGCTTACAGTTTCCCTGCATTAGTATCACAATGTGCAAAGTTCAGTAGTTTATGTGGTAGTGGTTAAGTGTCATATTTACGTCTGATACAGATACTTGAAATTAAGGAGTAAAGAGATCATCATGACTAATCAAGTCAGTTTAAATTCGAGGAATTCCACAGAATAAGACTTCGCAAATGTTTGTCGGAGTGGTCAACAGTCATATTCATGTCCTCGTGTCTGATACCAACACTTGAAACTAAGGGAGGGAATTTCCAAAAAAAAGTTTGAAACTAAGGGAGGAGTAAGAGACTCGTGATAAGGCAACTTAAATCCTCCGAATTAAGAACCTGAACCCTATGACGAGCATCTGATAACTCTTCTGTACAACATTAGCAGATGCAACTCGACACTGATATGTAGACTTGGTGGTGGTATCAGTCCGATTCACCTGGCGGAGGCGAGGTAGAACGGTCTCTCGGAGTGGCGCCGGAGAGACCGCCGGGCGTCGTCCCCGTCGAAGGAGCGCGGCTTGGGCGCGGGCGATGCGGTGCCGCATCCGGGGCAGGCGAGCAAGGGTGGGGATCGGCGCACGCGCGCGCACTTTGGGGAAGATGTTGGGAGCCTGTACAGACTGCAGTGCCGTACGCTCGGATGGGAGGAATCAGCTGTGCCGGCGGGGAGCCGGGGCCCGCAAGCCGTGCTGCGGCGCCGCGAGGATGGTGGAGACAGGTGTCAACAGCGTCGTGGAAGTGGGACACGCTTTTCCCGTGTCGTTAACGTGCTTAGAGCATCCAGATTACCGCTGCAAAACGAGCATGCGGTATACTGTAAAATACTTTTTTTTCCACAATACGTCAGCGTGGAACAGATACCGTATACTGGATCAGGCCTGCCGTGTACCCGCCGCTGTTCCCAAAAAACGCACCGATTCATGTCGCCGCCGGTCGGAAGCGCCGCCGTCGGCCGGAATTGCGCCGCCTGGATTTGCCCGTCCTGCTTGGCTGCTTGTTGCGCGTGCTCGCTGCTTTTGCTTGTTGCGCGCAGGCGCGTGCTTGGCTAGCTTCTAGGCTATTGCGCGTGCTAGCTACTTGGCTAGCTGATTGGCCGCCTCCATTAGATTCGCATCTGCTTGGCTCCTTGCTGCGCGTGCTAGCTGCTCGTGACCCTTTGCATCTCCGGCGATCGATTTCTGGTGGTGACGGCGACAGCGGGACGGCCGGAATCGACCTCCCGTCAACTGTCTTTTCATTTGCGGTAAACCGCATCATGAGCCCTCCAAATATAGCACGGATTGCGGTGAACCACAATTTTTTCGATGCGGTACGGTTTACGGTATCTAGAAAAGCCATTTTTTTTGTTATTTTCTAGGACGGGAATGGATGCGGTATCTGCTAGAGATGTTATCTAGTAGCCGGTACTAAACACTTTTTTTATCCGGAAAACATCAGCACGGAACAGATATCGCATATGCATACCGCAGACTATACCCACGAATATTCCATAGTTTTCTTCTTAGACACACGTGGATTAGGCCTGCCGTGTGTCCGCCGTTGCTCTGGGAAGACGCCCCGATTCACATCGCCGCCAACGGAATCGCGCCGCCGTCGGCCGGAATTGTGTCGCCTGGATTCGCCCATCCCTGCTTGGCTGCTTGCTGCGCGTGCTCGTTGCTTGCTTGCTCGTTGCTTTTTCTTGCTGCGCATGCTAGCTTGTTGCTCGTAGGCACATGCTTGGCTTCTTGCTTGTTGCGCACGCGTATTTGGCTGACTCCGCTGTATTCGGGTCTGCTTGGCTGCATACTGCGCGTGCTAGCTGCTTGTGACCCTTTGCAGCTCCGGCGGCTGACTCTCGGCGGTGGCGGTGATGGCGGGATGGCCAGAATCGACCTCCGACGATGGCGGCAATGATGACTGCAAGTGCACAGATCAGTTGTAGCTTGTTTCGAAGTAAAGATATCAAACCCACAGAGAGCTATTGGTAAAGGTCTTTATACCTCTCGTTACTATCTACCAAAGAATACTTGTAAGTTGTATTTGATCTCAAATAAAGGTATTTGAATGGTTTATAGTTATTTGCAGAAAAGTAATTAAAATAAGTAAAAGAAACAAGTAATAAGATTGTATAAAAGCGTGGTTGAACTCAATAGGGCTAAAACATTCTCGGGATATAGGATACACCACTAGCATAGTACTATTATTATATGTAATCAAGATAACATAATTCTTATGTCATGTGTGAAGAGAGCCCCATAATAAGATGTTCACGACAAGGCTTGTAGGAACCCACTTTGTTGAGCCAAGTGTGAGGTCACCTCTACATAACCACTGCAATGCCTGAGAGCAATCACCCATACATGCCACTTCAATTAAGGGTTTCCCCATGGATATCGTAATTAGCTTAGAGAGTCCCTCTTAACCCCCCTTTGACCGTGTCATAGGGCACTCCGGGTACGCTTCCACAATATGTCCAAAGGGTTTCTTCCTCCCTTTAGTCCCGAAGGCAAATGATACATGGTCGACTTCACATATCATCTAAAGAGAGAAATCAGACACAAGTCATAATTATATCATAGACAAACAAGTTATATGTACACAAAAATAGATCATCTTTATTACAAGTTCATAGTGGTTCTAGGGTTTCTCCATCTCCCCAAGAACCAAGGAACTACTCACTCATGGAAGCAATCAACAACATTATCATAATCAAATGGATGGATTAAAGTACGGGTGTAGATCTAATGCAAACCATAATTGGACCTGGAATTACAAAGAGATCTAATAGATGAATAATGGTGATGATGAAGATGAAGTGGTCGATGGTGAAGGGGATGATGCGTTGTCCTCCAATGATCCGCGAAGCAGCTAGGATTTTTACCCCAGCCAAGTTCCTCCTTCAGATCCCTTTCAGATGTGGTGTTTCGTGGTTTCTGATGGTTGTGAATGTCGGATCTCTTTCTCGTTTTTGCTAGGAGAAACTATTTTACGAGGCGATCCCGATGGTGCCTGGTACAGACAGATGGTACGGACGGGCTCCGCTCATACCAGTGGTCGTTATCGGTGCTGATGCCTCCTGCTTGTTTGTTATTTTTCCAGGTACGAAGATAAATTCATAAAATGGCTTTTATCACTTAGAGATATCATATAATTACACAATATTACAGTTGTAATTGATATGTTCATCTATGACTCCATGATTTGGGATCCTGTTGAAACAAGAACGAAATAGCGCGTAGAGGCGTAGTGAAATACAAAAATTCCTACTCTATTTATGTAAAAACAAGAGATAAAAATGCTTCAATTTTGGACGCATCAACTCCCCCAAGCTAGGTTCTTGCTCGTCCCCGAGCAAGATGGTGGCTTATGGACAAGATCATCATGTTCATGAGACACGAGATGTTACAATAAATGAGGAAAAAATTGAAATAAGCATATAACATCAGATGTACATCAGGGGTATTACCATACCCTTACACATTACATAACTTAGAGGCTTCCACACCCTTTTTCTAGTATTAATGAAATTATAAAAAGCTACTAGTGATTCAACATATCATATAATCACGGAGTTTAGAGATTTATAGCTCTAAGTTTAATAGTGAAGATTCATGATCAGTTTTCTTCTTCTTCCTCTCTTTTGTATGCTTGATTCTTTCGATAGCTGCTTTCTTTTTCTTTTTATATACTTGTATGTCTATATTTTTCCTTGCTCTCTTTTTTCCTTTTTTCCAGCAAGCTATTTGATCATGCTCACTACTTCAATGGCTTTTGTAAACTCTTAATCATAATATGCTACCAGAATTCTTCTTCTCATAACTTAATCAATATTTCTAAAGGTGTGGAAGTCCCTAAAATTATAACAACTGTACAAGGTACAAGTATCATAACACTCAACCTAGTTCAATCATCTAATATAATAATCATGAATCAAACACAACTTCAATTATCATAAAGTATCATAACTCAACGGATATAATCCTTCTCTTGAACAAAGGGAACTCGAAATTGATGCAACTAATGTAAAATTTGGAATTTAAACCTAACCATGCATGCAGGAAAAGTAAACATGCTAAAAACATAAAATAGATTACAAGGTTCTCATAGATCCCCCCAAGCTTGATGTCAAGCCGGGTGGATCAAATAATCCCTTGCGATTATTTGATACCATGGCGTGGTTCATGGTGGGGAGACTCTGGAGTCGCGAAGACTTACACTGAGCATCTTATTTGATGTCTCCAAGATCAAGATACGGATCCGGCGTTGCTCATTGACTTTCTCCAACTGTTCAACGAGAGCTTTGTACATCTCTATTGTCTGCTTCTGAGCGTTGATGGATCTAAGGCTAATGCTGAGATTTGCCTCCAGTCCCTTCATTATCTTCAAGTCCATCTGGTCCAGGTAGCGGCGCAACAATTCAATATGTTTAGAAGATCCTGGAGCTTTTACCTCAATCTTCTTGATGTGACGATCAAGCTTGTCCAGGGAGGCTTGAATCTCCTCCACTTGTCTCTTCACCTTTCCCAAGAAAAATTCCCCATCTCCTTCTAAATCAAGTTGAATTTCGTCAAAGTTGTCTTCTTTTCCAATGCCCAGGCTGAACACTTTGCGTCCATTTTTACTGTTTCCATCAGCTTGAATCTATCCTCATCTTCAAACGGCTTCCCTTCTGGTCCAGCAACCTTATCTTCCTCTATAACTCTTGAGGACGACCCATAGAGATCTTCTTTCTCTTGAAGGGTGCTCCATGAAGAGGTCGTGGTTCCAAAGAGTTTTCGTGGAAGAAGTAGATTGTGGAGAAGATCTGTATACCAGCACAAAGGGAAAACCCCTTCTAGGAGACTTATAAAGGGTTAGAGGAAAGATGAAATTCGTGCTAGGAAGAAAAGGGGCGCCCAAGAAAAGAATCCCAACAAATAAGGAAGCAAATAAGTGCAAAAGAAGGAAACTCAGGTCGTAACGACCAAAGCGGTACGGGCGGCGCTCGTACGGTGCGCCCGTACCAGGTCGTTTCCAAATACTATATGGCACAAAGTCGGTAAAAGGTCAACCGACTAAGTGGTATGAGCAGGATCCGCCCATACTACCCGTCCGTACCGACTTTGCAACTTCAGAAAGAAAGTTTTTTTGACACAAGAATAAACAACGAAGAAAGTCACAGAACTGATAACGACCAGCGGTACGGGGAGGTGCGCCCGTACCACGCGGTCATACCGCTTCCGCAAGAAAACGTCGAAATGTCAGCAGGCTTAACGACCATCGGTACGGGTGGATCCGGCTGTACCGTCCACCCGTAGCGATCTCGTAAGACCGGCAATCAACTCAGAAAAATGAAAGGAGTTCAAATATGCAAAAAGAAATATCAGAAAGTTGTCCAGAACGAAAGTGTGTTGAGAATTTCACAAGTCATATTCATCGAGGGAATATGGTCTCACTTGAATTTCTTTTCTTCCTCTCTTCGAATAAAACAGGTCGCAGAAAATTGCCAAAATTATTATAAGGGGAAATAGGAGATTTCCTTTTTGATTGTGTGGTTCCCAAAGGTATGCACACGGATGATACCACCTTAGGATGGAGAACTCCTTGAATATCCGCGGATGCTTCCTCCACATCTTCCTTTCTTTGTAGGATCTGTAAATCAAATTCTTGCAAAAGTAGAGTCCAATGGATCATTCTTAGCTTAAAATCAGTCCTTTCCAGGATTTCTTCAATCCAACACGATCAGTGTGTACTCTTACTTTGGAGTCCATGATGTAAGATCTAAATTTATCACAAGAAAAGACTATAGCGAAAAATTCTTTTTCAGCCATAGGATAGTTCTTTTGAGCCCGTTTAAGGTGTGACTAGCATGATGAATGATATTTAGATCATCACCATCATACTGGCAAAGAATTGCCCCTACAGCTTCATGGCTAGCTTCACAAAATACTTCAAAGGGTTTCTTCCAATTAGGTGGTTTAATAACTGGTGCTTTTAGGAGAGCTTGTTTTAATATGTTGAAAGACAAAAGACATTTTTCATCAAAATTAAATTGAACATCCTTTTGGAGAAGGTTAGTTAATGGTCTAGCAGTTTTTGAGAAGTTCTTAATGAATCTTATATTAAACCCTACATGACCCAAAAAGCTTCTTATACCTTTTATATCTCGGGGAGGGGATAACCTTTCTATTGCTTCAGTCTTTGCCTTATCGACTTCTATGCCCTTACCTGAGACTTTGTGACCAAGTATTATGCCTTCTTGGACCATGAAATGATATTTCTCCTAGTTCAATACTAATTTAGTGTCTTCACATCTCTACAGAACTTTGTGAAGATTATGGAGACAATGATTAAAGAAAGTTCCATAAACAGAGAAATCGTCCATAAACACTTCCATAATACTTTCAACATAATCGGCAAAAATAGCAGTCATGCATCTTTGAAAAGTGGCAGGAGCATTGCAAAGACCAAAAGACATATGGCGATAAGCATAGAGACCATAAGGACAAACAAAAGTTGTTTTAAGTTGATCATCAGGGTGTACAGTAATTTGGGAAAAATCGGAATAACCGTCTAGGTAGCAAAAATGAGAATGCATGGCAAGTCTTTCTAAAGTTTGATTTATAAACGTTAAAGGGTAACGATCCTTCCTAGTTTCCTTATTAAGCTTTCTATAGTCAATGCACATCCTGTGGCCAACAACGGTTCTAGTTGGTACCATTTTGTTATGTTCATTTTCTACAACCGTAAACCCACCTTTCTTTGGAACACAATGGACGGGACTTACCCATTCACTCTCCTCCACATCAAAGATAACGCCTGCATTCAACAAACATATTATTTCTTTCCTTACCTCCTCTTTCATGCGAGGCTTGAGACGTCGCTAAAAGTATGCCACCAGCTGGCCTCCCTCTTCCATGAATATTCTATGGGTGGCTATAGAAGGACTAATCCCCTTTAAGTCACTCATCAAATACCCAAGAGCATTTCGATGCATGCGAAGAACCTTCATCAGATTTTCCTCCTCTTTCTCTGTGAGGTTAGCACTTACAATAACAGGGAAGTTATTTGTATCATCAAGGAATATATATTTTAATTCCTTTGGTAGAGTTTTAAGGGTTGGAGGAGGAAGATCCTCATCTCCCTTTTTATAGGTTCTTCGTACTTTTGATTAATCTCGATGTCCACCTCTGGTATGGATTCAAGATAGTTATCTATTTCAGCTTTTTCTTTGTCCTCAAGAATGTTATTATTGTTGAGTAGACTTCTTGCTAGATCATCATCTGGAGTCTCGATAATTATTGAGGCTAAGTTTATGATATTACCTTCTTCCTCACGTTCGTACTCTTCATCATCTAATTCTTCGATAGACGGTTTATGGTCAAATTTGGAGAAATGAAAATCCATCCTCTCTTCACCAAACTTGAGAGACACAATCTATTTCTTGCAGTCTATGTTTGCACCTGTGGTATTTAGAAAGGTCCTTCCAAAGATGATGGGGCAATAAACGTTAGTGGGAATATCAATAAGCGCAAAATCTCACTTGTTTTTCACCTGTAACTTTAGCCATCGTATTTGGACATTTCTTCAGATTGATTGGTCACTAGGCTCGGATATCCACTCTGTAGTTGCTGTGGCCAGAAGAGAATTTGCAAAACCTTTCTTTATGGAAGTGATGATAGTTTCTTGCTAGAATATTTGGAAGCTACGGAACGGGCTCATATTTCAGGGGGAGAAACCATCTTTTGCTAGATGGAAGTCTAATTTTATTCATGATATATCTATGTTGAAGCATCGGATCAGCAAGAAATACATAGATAGCTTTGATGTTTGGCTTTCAAATCTCCCTTAGTTAGTTGTACGTGGTGGAGTCAAGATATATCCCTCCTTAGTCGGTTGTACATAATAGGTAGGATTTTCTTTAATCGTTGTACAATCTTTTTATACAGTTGTTATATATATAATATTAACCGTGGGGCTGTTTGCCTCACATTCCAGGGTCAACAAAATAAGCATAAAATCAATAGGATATTTATGGGGTCCAATACATATTGATACATCCCTAATTATTCCCATAAGGATTCTCAGAGTTTTATCTGCAAGTATTATAATCATATCTGTATATTCCATTTCAGTCGGGGTTAGTTCATTTTGAATTTTTAAATAAAAGTTAAAAGGAATAACATTAACAACAGTGCCTATATCGCAAATACCATAATAGGAAGTTCCACCGGAAGTGCAGGAAAGGATAGGCTTGCCCACTTCTTTGGCTTTTACCTTTCCTTCAACAAATTGTGAGGCTTCGGAATCTAGTTCAATTACATTGCAATGTGCAAACATGGTCAAAATATACCTCCTTCACCTCCTAAATCAAATCCCCATGTTTCTCTATTACGGCGAATTCGTTCTAAAAGTTCCCAAGCTTTTATTATAGATAACTCCATGAAAGAACCTCCTGAATTCGTATCAAGCTCATGTTTAATTTCTTGATTAAGTCCTCCATAATAAAATATGTAGTACATACCATTCTGGTAAATCATGATGGGGGCATTTGTGAAGTAGAGACTTATACCTTTTGTAGGCTCTTACCAAACCTTCGCCTAGGCGGTTTTTAAAGTTTGTAATTGCCCTTCTTACCTCAGCAATCTTTACCTTGGGAAAGAATCGAGACAAAAATTCTATTTTAAGCTTTTCCCTGGTATCAATCTTCTGTGTAGGGCAAATTCTATACCAAGCCACAGTTTAAGTTTTAATTCATCATTAGAATATCCTCTTAATTTTAGAGTACAACGTAGCTCGGTGAAGTGCATTAAATGAGTATAAGGATCCTCATCAGGATCATCTCCTGCAAAAGTTTTTTCTTTAATAATAGCGATAAAACGAGGGTTAAACTCGTACTCTGATTCGCTCCCACTTGAGAATTCTTTCACTAATCCTCTATTGAATCTCCCGAGGTATTCAGTAGCATCGATCTGATTAATCAGTCCGAGTGCAGCCATGGTGCCTACCTAAAACTAGTAAAAAACTTTAGTAAAACCATAAGTAAAATGAGTAACTAAGAACAAAGACCCAAAAGCGCTAAGCTCCCCAGCAACAGCGCCGGAAAATAGCTTGATAACTGCAAGTGCACAGATCAATTGTAGATAGTTTTGAAGTAAAGATATCAAACCCATAGAGAGCTATTGGTATAGGTCTTTATGCCCCTCGTTACTATCTACCAAAGAATACTTGTAAGTTGTCTTTGATCTCAAGTAAAGGGTATTTGAATGGTTTATAGTTGTTTGTAGAAAAGTAATTAAAACAAGTAAAATAAAATAAGTAACAAGATTGTATGAAAGCGTGGTTGAACTTAATAGGGCTAAAACGTTCTCGGAGATCTGGGATACACCACTAGCTGTAACGCCCCAGTTTTAGTTAATATTATCTTAGGGTTTGTTTGTGCATCATGTGAATCATCTTTTAAAGTGCATGCAAAAGTAATAATATGCAAACCTTAAAACCCTAGTTTCCCCCTCTCTCAAATCAATTCAAAAGGTTTTGAATTTGAAAAGTGCAAAAAGTGTGGAGCCCAATCTGAATAAAGGGCCCCTGCAATATTTTCTATAATTTCATAAAGCCTCTGGTATTTTTGAAACCCCCAAAACAGATTTGAAAATGGTGTTCAAATGAAAAAGAGAAAAACCGGAAAAGGAAAAAGGTTTCTGTTAAAAAAAAGAGATCCGGATGCCTCAGGCCGAGTAGCCCAGCTAGGCCACCTCCCTCCTCTCTCTATCTGTCGCTCGCGTGCAGCTCACAGCCGGCCCAGCCAGTCCACAGTGGCCCAGGCCCGCAAACCCTTTTGTCCCTCCTATCCGTCGTCTTCCTCCTCGCGTCAAGCAGCTTTGTGGCGCCGCCATTGCCGTCCGCCAGCGTCGCGATGCCCACCGCCGCCGTGCCACATCCTCGCCGAGGATAAGACCCTCCCCGAGCCGTGCCCATCTTCCCCTGTGCCTCCCTCTCCCTCTCGCTCTTGCCTCTTCTGTTCCCCGCCAGAGCCGAACCCTAGCCGCCTAGACCTGACCAGCGCCCCGCCGTTCCCGACCACCCCTTTCCATCTGGAACCACCGTCGGATCCGTCTCGTCGCCGTGACCATCCGTGCCAAAGGAATCAGACACGGGTGCCCCCTATGGAGCTCCAGTGACCGTTCCTTCCTCACCTCCGACGACCACCTCCGTCGTTCGTGTCGTCGCCACGGCTCTCCTTCGGCCTCTCCATTGTGTGCTTCATGCTCAGGGTGAGATTACGGTTCGAAAGAACCACCTGCTCATCCTCCTCCTACTCTGTATCGTGTTGTCGTTGTGCTCTTGCCGTCCGCTGCTGCAGACATGGACGCCGGAGCTTCTCCGGTGGCCAAGAATCAGCGGCGCCACCCTCCTTAGGCTCCCCTCGCTGCGCCGATTCGAACGAGCTAGCCCACGCTTCCCAGATCTCCCCCTAGCACCACCAACCACCACCGGCCGACGCGTCCTCCGGCGAGCCCACGTGGCGCTAATGTGGCGGTTGACATGGCCCTGGCCCCAGCAGTCAGTCTCTGGGCCTAGACACAGCCCCAATGAGGAAAGTCCCTGCCCGTGTGGATGCTGAGGTGGCCTCGGGCCCCTCTATCAGCCACTGCAGCTAGAGACTGCCTCGGTGAGAAAAGTCCTCCTCCCCCGCTGACGTCAGCGTGACGCAGTAAACCTTTTTATAATTGGTTTAATAATTTCAGAAAAGAGTTAAATCTTATAAATTCAATTAGTAATTATTTATAAGTTAGAAAAATATGTATAATATATCAAAATGTTTAAAAAAACAAGACCTACACTTTAGCATCAAATTCATGCATTGTTCAACAACTTAAATTGCAAGTTTAATTAGGGAACTAAATCAACCCCTCATAGGTGTTTCGGGGTTTCCCCTATTCTAGGGTTTGCGACCCTCGGACCCTATTTAAAATGATCAAGCATGCCCTAGGGTTTCATTTAAGCTCTATTTAACTTCTCATATCATCATCCTTGCTTGAGCATTGCATCGATGCCATGTGTTGATTGTTTCCCCCTTTCTTTCCGGTGTTTGGTTCTTCCCGGTAGAATACGATATCGAGATCGAGATCAAAGATCGACAAACAATACTTAACCAACTATAATCAAGTCAAGTTCAAGGCTTCCGAAGATCTATATATTGGTATCAACAAACAAGGCAAGCATAGCCCCACACATAAAATAATCCTATGGTTTTGAAAGTATTTCATTCTTGCCATGATGCATACGATTCCACTGTGGTCTTTTATCGATAGATAGAGTATCCTATCTGTTGCATTACTCCCTTTGAGCTTATATTACATGATCCACTGCTCCTAGCATAACTAGGTTTGGCTTGTGTGCACTGCTAGAGTTTATGTCTATGTCTTGCTTAGCCATGCATAGTTGTCCATGCTGGTTCATCCAGAAGATGTACTGCAGAGAATCTAGTATGACAGGAGAACGACGTATACTGATGAGGTAAGATCAGTGGTAAAGGTTAAACATGCTAAGTCTTGTATGGGAGGCCACGGTGGGATGTGGTTTTTGTAGTCCCATGCTTGCCACCACTAGGAACCGAGTTCTTGCCTTTGGAACCGAGACGAGTGTACAGCCACACGGGGATTGGGAAACCCTCCGCTGATTAACTTACCTTGTAGATTCCATGAGTCACATAGTTCGGGTGTTCCATTCGGCATACGCATTGAAAATGTTTTCGAAAGAGGAGGTGAAGGAGGTGCATTCATACATGTAGGTAAGCGTGGCCGAGGTTGCTTGGGGTAGATGGCGCCCCTGGTAAACCAACCTCGCCCACATCTCTAGGGACCGACTTCGGGATTTGACCCGTTACAGCGGAACCATCCTTAGGGCGTGACTCATGGTCTCGGCGAAAGCAAGGTAAAGGTCGTGGCCAACCACCCTCTGCCGGCCTTCCAAGGAAGAGGGCTAATGATCTGGCATTAAGAGTCGGTTGGTACGTGTGGGTAAAGTTGTACACCCCTGCAGGGTTAAATCTTTTCGAAAAGCCGTGTTCACGGATATGAACGCTTGGTGATCAAATTCTAAGATCATAGAGAACTTTAACCTAATCGTAAAACTTGGCAGTTCAACGTGTGCTTAAGGATGCTTCCTCATGGGTATGAGGGGGTGATCCTAGTTGTGAGATGAGGATTACCTTGGTGGATATCAAGATGATGACCAATTCTTCGGAGATGTCACTCTCTTATCCCCTTTTAAAATATTCTGAGTAGACGAGCTTCTTCTCCCTCTTGTTTTACAAACAAAGATGGATTTATGCAAAATAACCCCACCAGCCATAAGTTTTGCAGAGTACACCCTGTACTCACCCTTGCTTTGTTGATACTTTTAGAGTAAGTGTTCCCTGAAGACAAGTTTGTATGACATCGACACCGACGAGTAGCTTGGGGTTCCCGGCCGGCATCCTGGAATCTATGGGCTGGGATGTCATCGTTATGCTTCAGGCTTCTTAGGCCATTTGTTAAGTTTGATATACTTAATAGCGTAATTTGCCTTCCGTTGTTTGATGTTTGTGGTCAGTGACCTCTGCTTGTATTATTTTGGTTCTTCGCTCAGTTATGAGCTTGCGGTTATAATTTTTGTGTCGCAGGGTTACTGTTGTGTTATTGATTTATCACTGAATATCCTCGAGCTCTAGGTTAAGCTTATGTCAGTCTAAGGTCTGGGATTTGTTTAACCCTGATCCCGGGGGTGTTACACTAGCATAGTACTATTATTATTATATGTAATCAAGATAACATAATTCTAATGTCATGATATGTGTGGAGAGAGCCCCATAATAAGATGTTCACGACAAGGCTCGTAGGAAGCCACTTTGTTGAGCCAAGTGTGAGGTCACCTCTAAATAACCACTGCAATGCCTGAGAGCAATCACCCATACAGGTCACCGCAATTAAGGGTTCCCCATGGATATCATAATTAGCCTAGGGAGTCCCTCTTAATCCCCCTTTGACCGTGCGGTTACAAGACGGTGCCAATCTATCACGGGGCAGTCCGGGTACGCTTCCACAACACGTCCAAAGGGTTTCTTCATCCCTTTAGTCCCGAAGGCAAATGATACATGGTTGACTTCATATATCATCTAAAGAGAGAAATCAGACACAAGTCATAATTATATCATAGACAAGCAAGTCATATGGACACAAGAATAGATCATCTTTATTACAAGTTCATAGTGGTGCTAGGGTTTCTCCATCTCCCCAAGAACCAAGGAACTACTCACTCATGGAAGCAATCAAAAACATCATCATAATCAAATGGATGGATTAAAGTACGGGTGTAGATCTAATGCAAACCATAATTGGACCTGGAATTACAAAGAGATCTAATAGATGAAAGATGGAGTAATGGTGGTGATGAAGATGCAGTGGTCGATGGTGAAGGGGATGATGCGTTGTCCTCCAATGATTCGCGAAGCAACTAGGATTTTTACCCCAGCCAAGTTCCTCCTTCAGATCCCTTTCAGATGTGGTGTTTCGTGGTTTCTGGTGGTTGTGAATGTCGGATCTCTTTCTCGTCTTTGCTAGGAGAAACTATTTGATGAGGCGGTCCCGATGGCGCTGATGCAAGGGCTCACTTGCGTACCGATGGCTCCTGCTTGTTTGTTATTTTTCTAGGTGCGAAGGTAAATTCATAAAATGTCTTTTATCACTTAGAAATATCATATAATTACACAATATGACAGCTCTAATTGATATGTTCATCTATGACTCCATGATTTGGGATCCTGTTGAAACAAGAACAAAATAGCGTGCGGAGGCGCCCCTGGTAAACCAACCTCGCCCACATCTCTAGGGACCAACTTCGGGATTTGACCCGTTACGGCGGAACCATCCTTAGGGCGTGACTCATGGTCTTGGCGAAAGCAAGGTAAAGGTCGTGGCCAACCACCCTCTGCCGGCCTTCCAAGGAAGAGGGCTAATGATCTGGCATTAAGAGTCGGTTGGTACATGTGGGTAAAGTTATACACCCCTGCAGGGTTAAATCTTTTCGAAAAGCCGTGTTCACGGTTATGAACGCTTGGTGACCGAATTCTAAGATCATAGAGAACTTTAACCTAATCGTAAAACTTGGCAGTTCAACGTGTGCTTAAGGATGCTTCCTCATGGGTACGAGGGGGTGATCCTAGTTGTGAGATGAGGATTACCTTGGTGGATATCAAGATGATGACCAATTCTTCAGAGATGTCGCTCTCTTATCCCCTTTTAAAATATCCTGAGTAGACGAGCTTCTTCTCCCTCTTGTTTTACAAACAAAGATGGCTTTATGCAAAATAACCCCACCAGCCATAAGTCTTGCAGAGTACACCCTATACTCACCCTTGCTTTGTTGATACTTTCAGAGTAAGTGTTCCCTGAAGACAAGTTTGGTACAACATCGACACCGACGAGTAGCTTGGGGTTCCCGACCGGCAGCCTGGAATCTATTGGCTGGGATGTCATCGTTATGCTTCAGGCCTCTTAGGCCATTTGTTAAGTTTGCTATACTTAATAGCATAATTTGCCTTTTGTTGTTTGATGTTTGTGGTCAGTGACCTCTGCTTGTATTATTTTGGTTCTTCGCTTAGTTATGAGCTTGCTGTAATAATTTTTGTGTCGCAGGATTACTGTTGTGTTACCGATTTATCACTGAATATCCTCGAGCTCTAGGTTAAGCTTATGTCAGGCTAAGGTCTGGGATTTGTTTAACCTTGATCCCGGGGGTGTTACAGGTTTTTGGTATCAGAGCAGTACCGACCGCAGGAAAACCTTGCTACTGGTCGATGTTGAGTCTAGTTCTTGTTAAAACTATTTTAAAGTTGAAAAGTATTTATGAAAACTCTGGTATGCTTCTTTTTCTCCTTATCTAGTTTCGCTCTAACTCTAGGTCATCTTACCTTGTGTTGACTTTGGAAAAGTTTTGTTACCTCTTCTAGTCTTTCAAAACTTAGGTGCCTTCTTGGCATGTCGTTTCTCAGCTAGTTGACCTAGTGTTGAGTTCTCTAGAGTTGCGTGTGTTGTGAATTCCTTGTTCCCTTTTGCTCTGTTTCGTCTGAGAGATTCCTTTCCCTCATGATCTCTCTACTTTATGGTCCCACAATATTATATTGTAAGATCCAAAGTGTTCTGTTCTAGGCTTCGAGGTTTCCTTTCACCTTGTGTGCCTCCTTTTTTGTTTGTTTTGGTACTTCAGAAGTTGTTTCTTCTCTTGAAAGCTACCTTGTGATTACTATCTTGCAGTGTACTCTGTGTCACTCAAATAGTAGTTACTTCTTTCTTGGGTTTTAACCCTCGGACTTGAACCGAAGATCTCGGATTGTACATGATTCTGGTGTTACGAATCTTGTACATGAAGCTGATCTTTAACCCAAGGTCCATTCCATTGTCCCCTGTTGCTAATTTTCAAACATTACCTCAGTATGGTTGGTACTACAATTCTAGCCTTCAAGCTTGTGGTCTTTTACGCGATTGAATTGTGACAATTAAGGACTTCCCCTACCGCTAGCTATGGCAGATGTTCTTGAATGGAACCAAATAGATCACAACTAGAGTACTCATGAGACTCGCCTCTGTATTCTTGACTCTGCCACACCGTCCCTCTATGCATTGGTTTTCGGAAGATTGATAATCCATGCATCCACATCTCGGGTTTCCATCCTGAGCATGTTCTTTTCCCTTTGTTGTTTCCGACCTTTGCCTATCAGTTGGTAGCCAAGTAGTAATGTGCATTGGTGTCTTCCGATGCAAGATACTCTTGTGGTCCGTCAAGACAAACCATTTCGGGATGTCAGGAGAAACAAACTCCAGTACCTCGTCATATCTAGGACAAGTCAAAGTGTTGTAGTCCGCAGAATAAGAGGCATGATTAGCTTCTATCTGTTCTACCTTAGTGCATCACACCCTTTTATACTAAGAGGTCGTGCCGAGTTTCATGACTCCTTAATGAAGTGATGCTCTTACACATATTTACCCACCCTTCCTTTGAGCTTTCACGCTCGTGAATGATGTGTGTGCATAATAATGTGGCCATCTGAGATTCTTAGAAATTCTTATTGCTTTGAACTCCAAGGACGTTTACGTCATTCTTAGCATGATGGTTAACCTTATCACTAAGCGAAGGATGATCGTGCTACCAAGTCCGCTATTCTGGTACACCCTCTTCGGTCAAAGAGTTAGGCTTGTGCTGAAGCTCTGAGACTATGTCTTCTTGCCTTACCAAGCAAGTTTCCTCTTGAACCAAGTGACATATCGGTGGTCCATGATATTCTAGATGTCTACTAGAAGTATTGCCATGTTGCCACATGACCGTGTTGTCAAGTTCTTGAGCAAGCAAGTTCTCTGAACTGCTCCTTTCTCCAAGGATCCGTATTGGATACCCCTGAATTAGTTGGATGAGCTTAAACGACAACTTGGAGAGTTGTAAGACAAAAGTTCCATCTGACCTTGTTCATCTTAAAGGGATGTTTAGTGTTGTCCGTGCTGAAGAAAGATAGTATTTCCTTCGTGGATATGTTATCTTCCCCCACCTTTGATTTGATTTGGGTCATCGTCAAATCAAACTTAGTTCCAAGGACTATCTTGATGATGTTACTACTTCTGTTGTTTCACTTGAGTACATCTTCATGTCTGTTGGCCTGACCAATACATTTGCCTCATTAATACAGCATATGAGTCCATCTTCCTGGAGTATCTTGATAAGTTTGTTGTTGAGCCCATCGATAATATTCTTATCTTCTCCAAGATAGACTAGATTCATATGGAACCTTTGGCATTAATGTTGGAAAATTTTAGAGAACCGTCTTCGAGTTATCTTGAAGTATGTGTTCTGGATGTTAGAAGTAACCTTCTTCGATTCACGAGCAAATGGTGAGAGATGTCGCCATGGATTCGAGTAGAGTTGTCTATGTTTTCTTATGGACACTTGTGTTTCATTGCAAGTACTTGATGTATAAGCAGTTGTCTTCTGACAAGTTGTTAATACATGGGTCTAGCAATTCAGCTCAGTCTATTGGAGCTTAACACTGTAGTCCATGTCTTGAGAATCTAGTAACTTTACCTTTACAGGAAATGTTGCAAACCATCTATTCAGACATGCTGAGTCTGAAGTATCATTCCACGTAACTAGAGATGAATCTCAAGCAGTAATAATGGTTGGTGTTCTTCAAGGAATTGACATGGGTCTCTCCGAAAATCCAGCAAGATTGATGTAATGGTTGACACAACTAGTCGGAAAGGCTTATTGTCACATTATCTTGAATCAGCAAATAACAACCATTCTTCATAAGGCTCCTTCTATGATTTCTTGTAGGGGTTGTGCTTATGGTGTCGTTTGTAACCGAAGTCTGACCTTTACTTGATGTTTCATGACTTGAACATCAAGAAGAACATTTAAAGTAGTGTTGCTAAATGTCTCTCGGCCGATCCTCCAGACCCTTTATGTTGGCAAGCATCCTGTTGTGCCAAGGTAATTGAAGTCTGAGAATGAAGTTTCTTTTTCCTCGTGTCATCAGGAATCTTCTTACCTATTCATCTAGTGGTGTAAAGTGATAACGCGATCTTTGGCAAAGATTTTGATAAACCTGGATGAATACAGAGTTTCCTTCGTTTTTCAATCATGTTCGAAGAGTGACTATGATTTGGGTACTCAGAAGTTTCTCTTGATACATGTTCCTTGTGACTCTTATGAGTCCTCGCCACAAAACACCTTTCTGTCTTGGCCTTCTGTTGAACAAAAGAGTGATCCTTCTGTATCAAAAGTAGTTCAACTGCTTGGTTATCCGTATCTTTGTATCCCTGAAATCTCTACTTAAGCCATTTAGTAGAGGTTCATTTCTCGAAGTCTAAGGTCATGTTCTTTCTATTGGAAGCTTTCCTTTCAGAAGCTTAAGTTCTTCTGAAACTCCATGGTCTCAATCCTTATGAAGACCAGCTATCTATCAACTTGAAACCTTCTCCTCTTGTTTCCTCCGTTACCTTGATGTGTTCCATGTCGTCATCTCAGAGTCGTTTATGAACACTCCTTTCATGAGCTAACCAGGAGATATTCTGTGAGTTGTTTAGTGTGTTTCCCTCTTATCTTTAGAGTGACCCTGTTTCTTTCTCTCTTTGCATCTCTTCCTACCTTTGGAATCTCGAGTCGAGATTCTCGTAAGGGGGATAGAGCTGTAACGCCCCAGTTTTAGTTAATCTTATCTTAGGGTTTGTTTGTGCATCATGGGCATCATCTTTTAAAAGTGCATGCAAAAGAAATAATATGCAAACCTTAAAACCCTAGTTTCCCCTCTCTCAAATCAATTCAAAAGGTTTTGAATTTGAAAAGTGCAAAAAGTGTGGAGCCCAATCTGAATAAAAGCCCCCCTGCAATATTTTCTATAATTTCATAAAGCCTCTGGTATTTTTGAAATCCCCAAAACAGATTTGAAAATGGGTTTCAAATAAAAAAGAGAAAAACCAGAAAAGGAAAAAGGTTTCTGTTAAAAAAAGAGAGCCAGATGCCTCAGGCCGAGCAGCCCAGCTAGGCCACCTCCCTCCTCTCTCTATCTGTCGCTCGCGCGCAGCTCGCAGCCGGCCTAGCCAGTACACAGCGGCCCAGGCCTGCAAACCCTTTTGTCCATCCTATCCGTCGTCTTTCTCCTCGCGTCAAGCAGCTCTGTGGCGCCGCCTTTGCCGTCCGCCAGCGTCGCAATTCCCGCCGCCGCCGCGCCACGTCCTGGCCGAGGATAAGACCCTCCCCGAGCCGTGCCCATCTTCCCCTGTGCCTCTCTTTCCCTCTCGCGCTTGCCTCTTCTATTCCCCGCCGGAGCCGAACCCTAGCCGCCCAGACCTCGCTGGTGCCCCGCCGTTCCCGACCACCCCCTTGCCATCTAGAACCACCGTCGGATCTGTCTCGTCACCGTGACCATCCGTGCCAAAGGAATCGGACGTGGGTGCCTCCTATGGAGCTCTAGTGACCGTTCCTTCCTCGCCTCCGACGACCACCTCCGTCGTTCGCGTCGTCGCCACAACCCTCCTTCAGCCTCTCCATCGCGTGCTTCATGCTCAGGGTGAGATTCCGGTTCGAAAGGACCACTTTCTCGTCCTCCTCCTACTCTGTACCGTGTTGTCGTCGTGTGCTTGCCGTCCACCGCTATAGACATGGACGCCGGAGCTTCTCCGGTTGCCAAGAATCAGCGGCGCCACCCTCCTTAGGCTCCCCTCGCTGTGCCGGTTCGAATGAGCTAGCCCGCGCTTCCTAGATCCCCCTAGCGCCACCAACCACCACTGGCCAACGCGCCCTACGGTGAGCCCACGTGGCGCCTATGTGGCGGTTGACATGGCCCTGGCCCCAACAGTCAGTCTTTGGGGCTAGACACAGCCCTAGTGAGGAAAGTCCCTGCCCGCGTGGATGCTGAGGTGGCCTCGGGCCCCTCTATCAGCCACTGCAGCTAGAGACTGCCCGGTGAGAAAAGTCTTCCTCCCCTGCTAACGTCAGCGTGACGCAGTAAACCTTTTTATAATTGGTTTAATAATTTCAAAAAAGAGTTAAATCTTATAAATTCAATAAGTAATTATTTATAAGTCAGGAAAATATGTATAATATATCAAAATGTTTAAAAAAACAAGATCTACACTTTAGCATCAAAATCATGCATTGTTCAACAACTTAAATTGCAAGTTTAATTAGGGAACTAAATCAACCCCTCACAGGTGTTTTGGGGTTTCCCCTGTTCTAGGCTTTGCAACCCTTGGACCCTGTTTAAAATGATCAAGCATGCCCTAGGGTTTCATTTAAGCTCTATTTAACTTGGCCTGTCATCATCCTTGCTTGAGCATTGCATCGATGCCATGTGTTGATTGTTTCCCCCTTTCTTTCCGGTGTTTGGTTCTTCTCGGTAGAATACGATATCGAGATCGAGATCGAAGATCGACGAACAATACTTGACCAACTATAATCAAGTCAAGTTCAAGGCTTCCGAAGATCTATATATTGGTATCAACAAACAAGGCAAGCATAGCCCCACACATAAAATAATCCTATGGTTTTGAAAGTATTTCATTCTTGCCATGATGCATACGATTCCACTGTGGTCTTTTATCGATAGATAGAGTATCCTATCTGTTGCATTACTCCCTTTGAGCTTATATTACATGATCCACTGCTCCTAGCATAACTAGGTTTGGCTTGTGTGCACTGCTAGAGTTTATGTCTGTGTCTTGCTTAGCCATGCATAGTTGTCCATGCTGGTTCATCCAGAAGATGTACTGTAGAGAATCTAGTATGACAGGAGAACGACGTATACTGATGAGGTAAGATCAGTGGTAAAGGTTAAACATGCTAAGTCTTGTATGGGAGGCCACGGTGGGATGTGGTTTTTGTAGTCCCATGCTTGCCACCACTAGGAACCGAGTTCTTGCCTTTGGAACCGAGACGAGTGTACAGCCACACGGGGATTGGGAAACCCTCCGCTGATTAACTTACCTTGTAGATTCCATGAGTCACATAGTTCGGGTGTTCCATTCGACATACGCATTGAAAATGTTTTCGAAAGAGGAGGTGAAGGAGGTGCATTCATACATGTAGGTAAGCGTGGCCGAGGTTGCTTGGGGTAGATGGCGCCCCTGGTAAACCAACCTCGCCCACATCTCTAGGGACCGACTTCGGGATTTGACCCGTTACAGCGGAACCATCCTTAGGGCGTGACTCATGGTCTCGGCGAAAGCAAGGTAAAGGTCGTGGCCAACCACCCTCTGCCGGCCTTCCAAGGAAGAGGGCTAATGATCTGGCATTAAGAGTCGGTTGGTACGTGTGGGTAAAGTTGTACACCCCTGCAGGGTTAAATCTTTTCGAAAAGCCGTGTTCACGGATATGAACGCTTGGTGATCGAATTCTAAGATCATAGAGAACTTTAACCTAATCGTAAAACTTGGCAGTTCAACGTGTGCTTAAGGATGCTTCCTCATGGGTACGAGGGGGTGATCCTAGTTGTGAGATGAGGATTACCTTGGTGGATATCAAGATGATGACCAATTCTTCGGAGATGTCACTCTCTTATCCCCTTTTAAAATATTCTGAGTAGACGAGCTTCTTCTCCCTCTTGTTTTACAAACAAAGATGGATTTATGCAAAATAACCCCACCAGCCATAAGTTTTGCAGAGTACACCCTGTACTCACCCTTGCTTTGTTGATACTTTCAGAGTAAGTGTTCCCTAAAGACAAGTTTGTATGACATCGACACCGACGAGTAGCTTGGGGTTCCTGGCCGGCAGCCTGGAATCTATGGGCTGGGATGTCATCGTTATGCTTCAGGCTTCTTAGGCCATTTGTTAAGTTTGATATACTTAATAGCGTAATTTGCCTTCCGTTGTTTGATGTTTGTGGTCAGTGACCTCTGCTTGTATTATTTTGGTTCTTCGCTCAGTTATGAGCTTGCGGTTATAATTTTTGTGTCACAGGGTTACTGTTGTGTTATTGATTTATCACTGAATATCCTCGAGCTCTAGGTTAAGCTTATGTCAGTCTAAGGTCTGGGATTTGTTTAACCCTGATCCCGGGGGTGTTACACTAGCATAGTACTATTATTATTATATGTAATCAAGATAACATAATTCTAATGTCATGATATGTGTGGAGAGAGCCCCATAATAAGATGTTCACGACAAGGCTCGTAGGAAGCCACTTTGTTGAGCCAAGTGTGAGGTCACCTCTAAATAACCACTGCAATGCCTGAGAGCAATCACCCATACAGGCCACCGCAATTAAGGGTTCCCCATGGATATCGTAATTAGCCTAGGGAGTCCCTCTTAATCCCCCTTTGACCGTGCGGTTACAAGACGGTGCCAATCTATCACGGGGCACTCCGGGTACGCTTCCACAACACGTCCAAAGGGTTTCTTCATCCCTTTAGTCCCGAAGGCAAATGATACATGGTTGACTTCATATATCATCTAAAGAGAGAAATCAGACACAAGTCATAATTATATCATAGACAAGCAAGTCATATGGACACAAGAATAGATCATCTTTATTACAAGTTCATAGTGGTGCTAGGGTTTCTCCATCTCCCCAAGAACCAAGGAACTACTCACTCATGGAAGCAATCAAAAACATCATCATAATCAAATGGATGGATTAAAGTACGGGTGTAGATCTAATGCAAACCATAATTGGACCTGGAATTACAAAGAGATCTAATAGATGAAAGATGGAGTAATGGTGGTGATGAAGATGCAGTGGTCGATGGTGAAGGGGATGATGCGTTGTCCTCCAATGATTCGCGAAGCAACTAGGATTTTTACCCCAGCCAAGTTCCTCCTTCAGATCCCTTTCAGATGTGGTGTTTCGTGGTTTCTGGTGGTTGTGAATGTCGGATCTCTTTCTCGTCTTTGCTAGGAGAAACTATTTGATGAGGCGGTCCCGATGGCGCCTGGTACGGGCGGGCTCCGCCCGTACCAGTGGTCATTATCGGTGCTGATGGCTCCTGCTTGTTTGTTATTTTTCTAGGTGCGAAGGTAAATTCATAAAATGTCTTTTATCACTTAGAAATATCATATAATTACACAATATGATAGCTCTAATTGATATGTTCATCTATGACTCCATGATTTGGGATCCTGTTGAAACAAGAACAAAATAGCGTGCGGAGGCGCAGTGAAATACAAAAATCCCTACTCTATTTATGCAAAAACAAGAGGTAAAAATGCTTCGATTTTGGATACATTTGGCAGCGACGAGTACAAGGCACTATAGCTGAATATTCCGTCCCGCCAACCATCTTTTCATTTGCAGTAAACCGCATCGATAGCCCTGCATACAGAAAATATGTAGCACGGGAGCGCACATTTGCGGTGAATCGCATTTTTTCCGATGCGGTACGGTTTACTGTATCTAGAAAGCCACTTTTTCGCATCGTACCGCAAACTAGCGATTATTTTGCGAGACGGGGACAGATGCGGTATCTGCTAGAGATGCTCTTACTCATATACGTTTCCATTAAACCGGTCTTCTGCCTTGACCAAATGGGATTGGACATAGATTACACCACCAACACCACCCTCCTAAAAATCACTCTGTAAAACCTAAGGATCAGGGAGCGCACCCCCTCCTCCCTCCACTGGTTCCTCCTAGGTCTGGGCCTTTGGCCGCTCCCCCCTCTTCTCCAACGGTCGTCGGTGCTAAGATTGTGTGAGGGTCCCACCCCGTGTACAACAGTAATCCTAGAGTAGGGTAGGTATAGTACTGGTTTGGCATGATGGCTTCTGCTGACATGGCGTCTGAGGGTAGGCTGGTGGTCTCCGACGATCAGATCCACCGCATCTAATGCGTCTTCCGCTTCGCTGCGCCCCGCCGGTGGCATGCGGTGGCATTGGTGAACTAGAACCACACATGCATCCCTCTGAATAAGGTTCGCCCGCGGTGCTTCAAGATGGTCCTAGTGGACTGAGGTCAGCTTGATGTTGCCCCTCTTCTCTCTGCTATAGTGCTCTCATAGAGAGAGCCGGTTGTGGCGTGGTGGAAGACTACAACTCACCATCAAAATAAGGTCCTGGGCTCCCTCTGCTGTTTGTCCTTCAAGCCTCCTCCTCCAACTTATGGCAGTGATGGCCCAAGATATCTCGAGCTTGTTGGGAACCCCAAGAGGAAGGTATGATGAGCACATAAGCAAGTTTCCCTCAATTATGAAACCAAGGTTTAATCGAACCAGTAGGAGCAAGGAAACACCCCAAAGGTGTTGCTAGCTGGACTTTGGCAGGGCGCACTACCAGCGTTAGCAGTAACATGGAGACCTGCACAACACAACCACAAAACTTTGTCCCCAACTTGCGATGAGGTTGTCAATCTCACCGGTTTTGCTGAAAACAAAGGATTAAACGTATCGAATGGAAGAAAGTAATAGTTTGCAGAAAGTAAATAGAAAACAGTAAACAGTTGATTGTAGATTGATTGTAAAAGAGAGGACTGGGGTCCATAGTTTACAAGTGGTGGCTCTCCTTAAGATAGATAACATGTTGGGTGAACAAATTACAGAGGGGAAATTGACAAACATTGAGAAAGCAATCATGCATATAGTACTCATCTTGACTCCTTTGTGACTTGATTGGGCATTACAACATTATACATAGACCGCCATCCAACTGCATCTATGACTAATAATCCACGTTCAGGTTATCATCCAAACCCCCTCTAGTATTAAGTTGCAAGCAACAGATAATTTCATTACGAATTGCGTGCAAAGTAAACAATACGATTGTTCTATGAACAAAGGATTGTTGTTTTCTCCCTAGTAGCAACAACACATCTAGTACCTTAGAGATTTCTGTCACTTCCCTAGATTACTAGAGGCATGAACCCACTATCGAGCATAAATACTAACTCTTGGAGTTGCTAGCATCTACTTGGCCAAGATAGCTACTAACAACGGAAAGCATGCAAGATCTCAAATAACAAAGACATGATAAAATCAATAATCAATCTAAAATAGCATCTCAATATCCATCGGATCCCCGCAAACACAACATGTATGAATTACAAATAGATGATCTTGATCAAGAACGGAGCTCACAAGATCTAAACATGATATCACAAAGGAGGAGAACTAGCCATCTAGCTAGTACATGGACCCGTAGTACAGAGATAAACTACTCACGCATCACACCGGAGGCTTGCATGGTGATGAAGAAGGCCTCCAGGGTGAATTCCCCTCTCCGGCAGGGTGCCGGGAAGAGCTTCAGATCCCTCCCGATCTAGGGATGGAGATGACGGCGGCTACAGACTCTTTCGTGGAATTTTGATCAGGTACTTAGGGTTTCTATATTGGAGGCATCTTATAGTCGGAAGGGGAGGCCGAGAGGGTGTCAGAGGCGTCTAGACCACCCCCTGGCGCGGGCCAGGCTGGGCCGCGCGGCCAGGTGGTGTGGCCCCCTGGCCCCTCTCTGTCTCGTATTCTAGCTCCAGGTGTCCCTCGGTGAAAAACTGACTTTGGATTTTGTCCCGTCCAATTCCGAGAATATTCATTTTCTGACTTTCCTAGAACCAAAAACAGCAGAAAACAGGCAGCTGGCACTGTGGCTCTTGTTAATAGGTTAGTCCAAGAAAGTGTATAGAAAGTACTCCAAAGTGTGGACAAAAAATAAGAAAGTAGATAAAACCAAGCATGGAACATCAAAAATTATGGATACATTAGCAACGTATCAACATCCCCAAGCTTAACTCATGCTCGTCCTCGAGTAGGTAAGTGATGAAAAGGAAGAATAATTTTTTAGGTGACATGCACCATCATAAACTTGATCAAAGTATTTGTAAAACATTGATAGCTGGGATCATAGTACTTCAATCATAACATGAAAGACAAAGTTCTAGCAATAAGACAAAGCAACTATGTTGCAACATTAAAAAGCACAAACAAAAGATTCATGAATAACAATGCTTTGCAAGACGTTTGTTTGTTTCACATAAAGAAAACATAGCATAGTGCCATTCTTCTTGTCCCTCTTAGAGTAGAAAACATAAATGCATAGGACACCTTCAAAGTTCATAAGAGTGACTAGATACAAATAGTTTAAAACAAGCAATATCAAAGCTATGCATCAATCAACAAGTCTTGGGACAATGCCCATAGAACTAAGAATGGCCACTATGCTCTCAAAGTAGGTGCATAAAGATAGAAGGTGGAGACTCAACAAAAAAGTAAAAGAAAGGCCTTCATAGAAGGAAGTAGGGATTCAAGTTTCATAAAAAGCTTCCAAAAATTATGGTACTTATTAGCTTTTAGCTCTCATTGCCCCTATCATAAGCATCTTGAAGTGATTAAGGTTAAAGTGAACAAACTATGGAGTATATGCTTGACGAAGTATATGTTGGAAATCTCATGTCCCTTGAATACGAGGGCCGCTCCTCATGCTACTCAAGTTTAGTTACCGGTAATTTCTTGTCATAGTAAGTACATGTGTATCATAGAGAACCGCCAACGGGCTACCCCTTGCCCGATGATACATTGCAAATGTATCTATAATTTTTGATGTTCCATGCTTGGTTTTATCCACTTTCTTGTGTTTTGTCCACACTTTGGAGTACTTTTCATATGATTTCTTGGACTAACCTTTTAACAAGAGCCACAGTGCCAGCTGCCTATTTTCTGGTGTTTTTGGTTCCAGGAAAGTCAGAAAATGAATATTCTCAAAATTGGACGAGACAAAAGCCAAAGTGCCTATTTTTCTGGAAGTCATCAAATGCCAGAATACGAGACAGAGAAGGGCTGGGGGCCGGCCACACCACCTGGCCGTGCGGGCAGGCCTGGCCCACGCCAGGGGGTGGTCTGGCAGACCCCAGCACCCCATCGGCCTCCCCTTCCGACTATAAGATGCCCTCAGGACGAAAACCCTAAGTACCCAATCAAAAATCCACGAAAGAGTCTGTAGCCGCCGTCATCTCCATCCCTAGATCAGGAGGGATCTAAAGCTCTTCCCGGCACCCTGCCGGAGAGGGGAATTCACCCTAGAGGCCTTCTTCATCAACATGCAAGCCTTCAGTGTGATGCGTGAGTAGTTCATCCTTGGACTACGGATCCATGTAGTAGCTAGATGGCTGGTTCTCCTCCTTTGTGCTTTCATATCTAGATCTTGTGAGCTCCGTTCATGATCAAGATCATCTATTTGTAATTTTGCATGTTGTGTTTGCGGGGATCCGATGGATATTGAGATGCTATTTCAGATTGATTATAGATTCTATCATGTCTTTGTTATTTGTGATCTTGCATGCTTTACGTTGTTAGTAGCTATCTTGGCCAAGTAGATGCTAGCAACTCTAAGAGTTAGTATTTATGCTCGATAGTGGGTTCATGCCTCTAGTAATCTGGGGAAGTGACAGAAATCTCTAAGGTACTAGATGTACTGTTGCTACTAGGGGGAAAACAACAATCCTTTGTTCATAGAACAATCGTATTGTTTACTTTACACGCAGTTCATAAAGCAATAATCTATTGCTGGCAACTTAATACTAGAGGGGGTTCGGATGATAACCTGAAGGTGGATTATTAGTCATAGATGCAGTTGGATGGCGGTCTATGTATAATGTTGTAATGCCCAATCAAGTCTCAAAGGAGTCAAGATGATTAGTATATGCATGTATTGCTTTCTTGATGTTTGTCAATTGCCCCGCTGTAATTTGTTCACCCAGCATGTTATCTATCTTAAGGAGAGCCACCTCTAGTGAACTATGGATCCCGGTCCTTTTCTTTACATACAATCTATAAATTGTTTACTTCTTTGTGTTTACTTTCTGCAAACTTTTACTTCTTTCCATTCGATACGTTTAATCCTTTGTTTTCAGCAATACACGGTGAGATTGACAACCTCATCGCAAGTTGGGGACAAAGTTCTGTGGTTGTGTTGTGCAGGTCTCCACGTTGCTACTAGCACCAGTAGTGCACCCTGCCAAGGCTCAACTAGCAACACCTTTGGGGTGTTTCCTTGCTCCTACTGGTTCGATTAAACCTTGGTTTCATAACTAAGGGAAACTTGCTGCTGTGTTCATCATACCTTCCTCTTGGGGTTCCCAACGAGCTCTACATCAACACCGAGCCATCAAGCATTTTTCTGGCGCCGTTGCCGAGGAGTCAAGGACATCTTCACAAGGGGAGTCCCTCATAACCAATCTCTTTACTTTGTTATTTTTGTTTTGCTTAGTTTCTTTTTGCTTTGTTTGCTTGTTTCTTTATCAAAAACACACAAAAAATTAGTCTTACTAGTTTGCTTTCTTATTCAAAAACACACACAAAAATTAGTTCCTATCCTAAACTGCCATTATGTCTAGCCTTGCTCCAATCACTATGTCACCCGAGGAAATGATTTTCACTGTTAAACAAGGAATTGAGGAAAGTTTTAAAGAAGCTTGGTCTAGAATCTCTGATCTACATGAAAAAACTGAGCTTAAAATGACTCCAAGCTTGTTCCTTAGCAGTTTTTACCTTGGGATTGCTCTTTGCTATAGATATGCTTTAGATGCTGTTGTGAGAGGAGATTTCCTCCAATGTAATGAGGATGATGCTATTAATGCTATAAAGAAATTGATCCTCACTTACAACTTGCCTAGCCAAACTGATATTTCTTTCGCAAGAATATTTGCAAGATTGAACACTCTTGAGACTAGCACTGCTAGTTTAAAAGATCGCTATAATATGCTTAGGGAGCATCAAAATTATGTTCCAATAAATTCTGAACCATCAAAGTGGCTCCCTACAGTAAAGATTGAGATAAACACTGAAACTTTTCAAGCTCGCTGTGATATCATGTCTGAATTTTGTCTTATGCCCAAAGATATTTATGAATCTTTGAATACTTGGGGGCTTACTAAAGGAGGAAAAGAGATATCTCTTGCTAATAATGCTACCATATTACCTATTGGAATAGTTGAAGGAGTGTTTACAAAGATCTTCGGGAAGATGATTTCTACTGATTATCTTGTTATTGAATGTGCAGGAAAAGGACAAATTACACTTGGAAGGTCCCTATTAGAACTTCTTGGAGCAATAATAGATGTGGGAAAGGGGACCATGCCCCTTTCTTCTCCACCAAACAATCATATTTTCCCCAAGGTTAAGAATAAAAGTAAGAGAGGTAAGGGCAAGAAATTTGGTTTTAATGCTTCTTCATTTGAGAACACTTGATTCTTTCTTGCTTCTTATGCCTAACTTAAAGGCGTTAAAGAAAAGTACTTATTGGGAGATAACCCAAAAGTTTTAGATGAGTCTTGGAAGTTATTACCTCTGTAAAAACCTCTCCTTATCCTTTTTATTTGCTTTTTGTGCCAAGAGTAACCTCTAATGAGAGAGAAGTAATGATCGGGAAAGTTGCTGTCCCGAAACAGATTTCTGTGCTTCACCGTAAAAATTCTTGTAAAATATCTGAATGCCTTTTTGAGGCTTGAATTATTGTGCTTCTGCCACAGGTTGTTATCTAACTTTTGTTAGTTCAATAACTTTTGATTTGAATAATAGAAGGTCTTCGAAACAATTCGTCTTTACCTGCTGGTCTGTTTTGACAGATTTCTGCCATTTTCTGCATTTGCTTCTTGTTGGTTCCTTTTTTAGTTATTTTGGGGAATTGAGATTTTTGAGGGAAGTGCTACAGTAGCTAGTGTTCTAATGGAAGTTTATTTGGTGTTAGAACTGAACCTTAAGACTTATTTATCTTGAGTGCACTAATGTTGCTAATAAAGATTGTGTGAAGTTTGTATGAAGGAAAAATTTCAGGTGTATGAAAGGAATGAGTAATGAGATGAAGGATGGACTAAAGCTCAAGCTTGTGGATGCCACGCATGTCACCCCAAGAAATATCCAATAAGTACAAGCGTCAAAGCTTGGGGATGCCCAAGGCATCCCCTTCTTCATCAATAAAAATTCCAGGTTTCTTCCAAACGCTTCATTTTTATTGTGTCATGCACAGTTGTGTTGTTCTTGGAGCGTCTTCTTTTACTTTTTCGTTTGCTTTTGTTTGCTTAGTTTTCTGAATAAATTGGTTGGACCCCCTCTTTCATACATTGGTTTGCAAATAGTTTGGTTTTGTTTGGAAAAGAGTAGGAAAGTTCATGCTTATGTGGTAAAAATAGCTCGTTTTTGACTATCGCCTATGCTCTGCCATGCCATGCTTGATAGTGTTTTGGCTTTATTCTTAGTGTTCTTTGCTGTAGCATGACTTATAAACAATTGAGATTGCTTAATGTGCCTTGGATGAATCATGCGTTGTTTTAGCATATTAAAGCATAGTATAGTGGTATTCTCCTTTGATGCTTTGTTTGGGTTGACTTGGCGCATGCTCACACCATGTTATGACTATCTCAAGTCACCATAGCCTTTATGATCCTTTAGTTTTCAACTTGTAGTATCACTTTATGTTTGATCAATGATGTTTTGTCGCTCTGCATGATTATGGCCATTATTGCTCTCTTAGTTTGTCGCTCCCAGTCTTTTGCTAGCCTCCACAACCAAGTATGAGTTCCACTCATGCATTTCAACCAAGTTATTCCAAAGAGTCCACCATACCTACCTACTAGCTTATGCTATTCCAAGTATATTCATGTTTTTGTTTACCTTCCAAATTAAACTTGTTATGAGAAAACTAGTGATTAAAGCTCTCACGAATTTGATGGCACACTTTACTTTTCTTTCCCTTAATAAACTTGAACCATTGTGTCGTCTATGTTGTATATGCTTGCACTTATTTGTTGGGAATTAGCAGAACCATGCTTTCATGGGGAATGCTTTCAACATTGCACCTGGTACTTGTACCTAGTTGATATCATGCTCTTTTGTATATGGATGTCGTCGGTGTGAAATGAAAGGGGAGCTTGTAAGTCCATGGAGTTATGTATATGTGTTAGAGAAACGCCGGGTCATGGTCTAATCCATGTTGACATGGTGGAAACCTGCAGCGTAACCATAATGAGCTGTCTATGAAGCATTCTTCTTATAAAAAAGAGTCCTATATTGAAAAAAGAGAAAAAGAAAAAAATGAGATTATGAAAAGAGGAAAGAGAGAAAAAAAGCACCATATTCCCATGGTAAATAAGAAGATTGCTGAGATGCTCATTCTCTGCTTGCCTTGTCATTTTGATATGGGCATTCTTCCGTATCATCGGGCAAGGGGTACCCCGTTGGCGGTTCTCTATGATACACATATACCTACAATGACAAGAACTTACCAGTGACTAAACTTGAGTAGCATGAGGAGCGACCCTCGTATACAAGGGACATGAGATTTCTCACTTATACTTCGTCAAGCATGTACACCATAGTTTGTTCACTTTAACCTTAATCACTTCAAGATGCTTATGATAGGGGCAACGAGAGCTTAAAGCTATAAGTACCATAATTTTTGGAAGCTCTTTATGAGACTTGAATCCCTACTTCCTTCTATGAAGGCCTTTCTTCCACCATTATATTGAGTCTCCACCTTCTACCTTTATGCACCTACTTTGAGAGCATAGTGGCCATTCTTAGTTCTATGTGCATTGTCCCAAGACTAGTTGATTGATGCATAACTTGATATAGCTTGTTTTAAACTATTTGTATCTAGTCACTCTTTTGAACTTTGAAGGTGTCCTATGCATTTATATTTGCTACTCTATTGAGGGACAAGCTGAATACTATTATGCTATGTTTTCTTTATGTGAAACAAACAAACGTCTTGCAAAGCATTGTTATTCATGACTCTTTTGTTTGTGCCTTTTCATGTTGCATCATAGTTTCTTTGTCTTATTGCTAGAACTTTGTCTTTCATGTTATGATTGAAGTACTATGATCCCAGCTTTGAATGTTTTACAAATAATTGGATCAAGTCTTTGATGGTGCATGTCACCTCAAAAATTATTCTTTCTTTTTATCACTTACCTACTCGAGGACGAGCAGGAGTTAAGCTTGGGGATGTTGATACATTGCAAATGTATCTATAATTTTTGATGTTCCATGCTTGGTTTTATCCACTTTCTTGTGTTTTGTCCACACTTTGGAGTACTTTTCATATGATTTCTTGGACTAACATATTAACAAGAGCCACAGTGCCAGCTGCCTATTTTCTGCTATTTTTGGTTCCAGGAAAGTCAGAAAATGAATATTATGGAATTGGACGGGACAAAAGCCAAAGTGCCTATTTTTCCGGAAGTCATCAGATGCCAGAATACGAGACGGAGAAGGGCTGGGGGCGGACACACCACCTGGCCATGCGGCCAGGCCTGGCCGACACCAGGGGGTGGTCTAGCCGACCCCAGCACCCCCTCGGCCTCCCCTTCCGACTATAAGATGCCCTCGGGATGAAAACCCTAAGTACCCGATCAAAAATCCACGAAAGAGTCTATAGCCACCGTCATCTCCATCCCTAGATCGGGAGGGATCTGAAGCTCTTCCCGGCACCCTGCCAGAGAGGGGAATTCACCCTGGAGGCCTTCTTCATCATCATGCAAGCCTTCGGTGTGATGCGTGAGTAGTTCATCCTTGGACTACGGATCCATGTAGTAGCTAAATGGCTGGTTATCCTCCTTTGTGCTTTCATGTCTAGATCTTGTGAGCTCCGTTCATGATCAAGATCATCTATTTGTAATTCTACATGTTGTGTTTGCGGGGATCCGATGGATATTGAGATGCTATTTCAGATTGATTATTGATTCTATCATGTCTTTGTTATTTGTGATCTTGCATGCTTTCCGTTGTTAGTATCTATCTTGGCCAAGTAGATGCTAGCAACTCCAAGAGTTACTATTTATGCTCGATAGTGGGTTCATGCCTCTGGTAATCTGGGGAAGTGACAAAAATCTCTAAGGTACTATTTATGCTATTGCTACTAGGGACAAAACAATAATCCTTTGTTCATAGAACAATCGTATTGTTTACTTTACATGTAGTTCGTAAAGTAATAATCTGTTGCTGGCAACTTAATACTGGAGGGGGTTCGGATGATAACCTGAAGGTGGATTATTAGTCATAGATGCAGTTGGATGGCGGTCTATGTATAATGTTGTAATGCCCAATCAAGTCTCAAAGGAGTCAAGATGATTAGTATATGCATGTATTGCTTTCTCGATGCTTGTCAATTGCCCCGCTGTAATTTGTTCACCCAGCATGTTATCTATCTTAAGGATAGCCACCTCTAGTGAACTATGGATCCTGGTCCTTTTCTTTACATACAATCTATAAACTGTTTACTTCTTTGTGTTTACTTTCTGCAAACTTTTACTTCTTTCCATTCGATACATTTAATCCTTTGTTTTCAGCAATACACGGTGAGATTGACAACCTCATCGCAAGTTGGGGACAAAGTTCTGTGGTTGTGTTGTGCAGGTCTCCACGTTGCTACTAGCACCGGTAGTGCGCCCTGCCAAGGCTCAGCTAGCAACACCTTTGGGGTGTTTCCTTGCTCCTACTAGTTCGATTAAACCTTGGTTTCATAACTGAGGGAAACTTGCTGCTGTGCTCATCGTACCTTCCTCTTGGGGTTCCCAACGAGCTCTACAACAACACCGAGCCATCACCCGATGATACAGAAGAATCCCCATATCAAAATGACAAGGCAAGCAGACAACGAGCATCTTAGCAATCTTCTTATTTACCATGGGAATATGGTGCTTTTTTTCTCTCTTTCCTCTTTTCTCATATCTCTTTTTTTCTTTTTTTCTCTTTTTTTCAATATCTGACTCTTTTTTATAAGAAGAATGCTTCATAGCCAGCTAATTATGGTTACGCTGCAGGTTTCCACCATGAAAACATGGATTAGACCAGCGGCCCAGGTGTTTCTCTAACACACATACATAACTCCATGGACTTACAACCTCCCCTTTCATTTCACACCGACGACGTCCATAGACAAAAGAGCATGATATCAACTAGGTACAAAGTACAAGTGCAATGTTGAAAGTGTTCCCCATGATAGCATGGTTCTGCTAATCCCCAACAAATAAGTGCAAGCATATACAACATAGACGGCACAATGGTTCAAGTTTATTAAGGGCAAGAAAAGTAAAGTGTGCCATCAAGTTCGTGAGAGCTTTAATCACTAGTTTTCTCATAACAAGTTTAATTCAGAAGGTAGATAAAAACATGAATATACTTGGAATAGCAAATTCTAATAGGTAGGTATGGTGGACTCTTTGGAATAACTTGGTTTTAGGAGTTGGATGCATGAGTGGAACTCATACTTGGTTATGGAGGCTAGAAAAAGACTGAGAGCGACCAACTAAGGGAGCAGTAATGGCCATAATCATGCAGAGCGACCAAAACATCATTAATCAAAGCATAAAGTGATACTACAAGTTGAAAACTAAAGGATCATAAAGGCTATGGTGACTTGGAATAGTCATAACATGGTGTGAGCATGTGCCAAGACAACCCAAATAAAGCAGCAAAGGAGAATACCACATACTATGCTTTAATATGCTAAAACAACGCATGATTCTTCAAAGGCACATTAAGCAATCTCAATTGTTTATAACAAGTCATGCTACAACAAATAATACTAACCATAAAGCCAAATCAATATCAAGCATGGCGTGACAAAGCATAGGCCACAGTCAAAAACAAGCTCTCTTTACCACTTAAGCAAGAGCTTTCCTATTCTTTTCCAATCCAAACCAAAATATTTGAAAACCAATGCATGAAAGAGGAGGCCCAACCAATTTATTCAGCAAACTAAGAAAACCAAGCAAACGAAAAACCAAACGAAAACGAAAAAGAAGACGCTCCAAGAACAACACAACTGTGCATGAAACAATAAAAATGAAGCGTTTGGAAGAAACCTGGACTTTTTTTAAATGAAGAAGGGGATGCCTTGGGAATCCCCAAGCTTTGACGCTTGTACTTCTTGGATATTTATTGGGGTGACACGCGTGGAATCCCAAGCTTGAGCTTTATTCCATCCTTCATCTCATTACTCATTCCTTCCATACACCTGAAATTTTTCCTTCATACAAAACTTCACACAATCTTTATTAGTAATATTAGTGCACTCAAGATAATAAGTCTTTAGGTTCAGTTCAAACACCAATAAAACTTAAATAAAAACACAAGCTACTGTAGCACTTCCCTCAAAAAGCTCAGTTACCCAAAAGAACTCAAAAAGGAATAAACAAGAAGCAAATGCAAATACTGGCAGAAATCTGTCAAAACAGACCAGCAGGTAAGGACGAATTTTTTCGAAAACCTTATGTTGCTCAAATGGAAAAGTGTTGAACTAACGAAAGTTAGATAACAACCTGAGGCAGAAGCACAAAAACTCACGCCTAAAAAGGACGTACAGAGATTTTACACGAATTTTTACGGTGAAGCACAGAAATCTGTTTCGAGACAACAACTTTTCCAATCATTATTTCTCTCTCATTAGAGGTTACTCTTGGCACAAAAAGCAAATAAAAAGGATAAGGAGTGGTTATTACAGAAGTAATAACTTCCAAGACTCATCTTAAACTTTTGGGTTATCTCCCAATAAGTACTTTTCTTTAACGCCCTTAAGTTAGGCATAAGAAGCAAGAAAAAGAATCAAGTGTTCTCAAATGAAGAAGCATTAAAACCAAATTTCTTGCTCTTACCTCTCTTACTTTTATTCATAACCTTGGGGAACTTATGAATGCTTGGTGGAGAAGCAAAGTGCATGGTGCCCTTTTCCACATCTATTATTGCTCCAAGGAGTTCCAATAGGGATCTTCCAAGTGTAATTTGTCCTTTCCCTACACATTCAATAACAAGATAATCAGTAGAAACCATTTTCCCTAGGATCTTTGTAAACACTCCTTGAGCTATTCCAATGGGTAATATTGTGGCATTATTAGCAAGAGATATTTCTTCTCCTCCTTCAGAAAGTCCCCAAAGATTCAAAGATTCATAGATATCTTTGGGCATAAGACAAAATTCAGACATGATATCACAACGAGCATAAAAATTTTCATTATTCATAGCAATCTTTATTATGGGAAGCCATTTTGAAGGTTCAGAATTTATTGGAACATAGTTATGATGCTCTCTAAGTGTACTATAGCAATCTTTCAAACTAGCTGTGCTGGTCTCAAGAGTATTCAATCTAGCAAATATGTTTACGAAGGAAGAATCAGATTTGCTAGGCAAGTTGTAAGTAAAGACCAACTTCTTTATGGCATTAACAGTATTATCCTCATTGCATTGGAGGAAATCTCCTCCCACTACAGCATCCAAAGCATATCTATAGCAAAGAGTGATTCCAAGGTAAAAACTGCTAAGGAACAAGCTTTGAGTCATTTTAGGTTTTTTTTATGTAGATCAGAGATTCAAGACCAAGCTTGTTTGGAACTCTCTTCAATTCCTTGTTTAAAAGTGAAAAGCATTTCCTCAGGTGACATAGTAGCTGGAGCAATACTAGACATAATGGCAACTTAAGATAGGAACTAATTTTTTTTTGTGTTTTTAATAAAGAAAGCAAACTAGTAAAACTAATTTTGTGTGTGTTTTTGATAAAGAAACAAGCAAACAAAACATAAAATAAACTAAGCAAAACAAAAACAACAAAGTAAAGAGATTGGTTATGAGGGACTCCCCTTATGAAGATGTCCTTGACTCCCCGGCAATGGCGCCAGAAAAGAGCTTGATGGCCCAAGATATCTCGAGCTCGTTGGGAACCCCAAGAGGAAGGTATGATGAGCACAACAGCAAGTTTCCCTCAATTATGAAACCAAGGTTTAATCGAACCAGTAGGAGCAAGGAAACACCCCAAAGGTGTTGCTAGCTAGACTTTGGCAGGGCGCACTACCAGCGTCAGCAGCAACGTGGAGACCTACACAACACAACCACAAAACTTTGTCCCCAACTTGCGATGAGGTTGTCAATCTCACTGGTTTTGCTAAAAACAAAGGATTAAACGTATCAGATGGAAGAAATAAAATAGTTTGCAGAAAGTAAACAGAAAACAGTAAACAGTTGATTGTAGATTGATTGTAAAAGAAAGGACCGGGGTCCATAGTTCACTAGTGGTGGCTCTCCTTAAGATAGATAACATGTTGGGTGGACAAATTACAGCGGGGCAATTGACAAACATCGAGAAAGCAATCATGCATATACTACTCATCTTGACTCCTTTGTGACTTGATTGGGCATTGCAACATTATACATAGACCGCCATCCAACTACATCTATTACTAATAATCCACCTTCAGGTTATCATTCGAACCCCCTCCAGTATTAAGTTGCAAGCAACAGATAATTGCATTATGAATTGCGTGTAAAGTAAACAATACAATTGTTCTATGAACAAAGGATTGTTATTTTCTCCCTAGTAGCAACAACACATCTAGTACGTTAGAAATTTCTGTCACTTCCCCAGATTACTAGAGGCATGAACCCACTATCGAGCATAAATACTAACTCTTGGAGTTGCTAGCATCTACTTGGCCAATATAGCTACTAACAACAAAAAGCATGCAAGATCTCAAATAACAAAGACATGATAGAATCAATAATCAATCTGAAATAGCATCTCAATATCCATCGGATCCCTGCAAACACAACATGTATGAATTACAAATAGATGATCTTGATCATGAACGGAGCTCACAAGATCTAAACATGAAAGCACAAAGGAAGAGAAACCAGCCATCTAGCTACTACATGGATCCGTAGTCCAAGGATGAACTACTCACGCATCACACCGAAGGCTTGCATGGTGATGAAGAAGGCCTCCAGGGTGAATTCCCCTCTCCGGCAGGGTGCCGGGAAGAGCTTCAGATCCCTCCCGATCTAGGGATGGAGATGACGGCGGCTATAGACTCTTTCGTGGATTTTTGATCGGGTGCTTAGGTCCAGTCTGGGTCGCGCGACCAGTTGGTGTGGCGGCCCCCTGGCCCCTCTCCGTCTCGTATTCTGGCTCCAGGTGTCCCTCGGTGAAAAACTGACTTTGGCTTTTGTCCCGTCCAATTCCGAGAATATTCATTTTCTGACTTTCCTGGAACCAAAAATAGCAGAAAACAGGCAGCTGGCACTGTGGCTCTTGTTAATAGGTCAGTTTAAGAAAGTGTATAGAAAGTACTCCAAAGTGTGGACAAAACATAAGAAAGTAGATAAAACCAAGCATGGAACATAAAAAATTATGGATACGTTAGCAACGTATCAGGCAGCAGTTTGGAGGTTGATTTTGGCCAACGTTTTTGGGGTCAGTGGCAGGAAGCTCGCAGTGCCGGAGAGGTTGGAGCTTGATCTACTTGTCTCTCTTCCTTCTGCACCCACCATGGAGGTGGGCGGGGTGAGGGGATGAGTGTTTTTTGGCTTGACCCTCTCCGGTGGGGATTTTCTACTTCTTCTTCTGGAGATTCCAAATGACAACGATTTTGCACTGCTATTATCCTAGGCCATGGTAGCCGCTCCACGCTATAGCTCCATGCGAGTTGCGACTTCTCCAACCTCCAGGCGTCCATGCCATTTGGGAGGCCCTTCTTCGTATCTGTCGTGGCGTCTAGTGGTGCTCCCTCGCCAAGTGGTTCAGTCCCCGGCGTCGGTGCTACCGGCTGCGACGGTGTGCATTTCTTCTTCCTTGGTGGAGCAAGACCTGATTGCATTCTCCAGTTCATCTTAGGGGTCCTTTGTGTAAAGTGTCAAGACTGGGTTGTAATTTTCTTTATTTTTGAGGCTCTGCTTGTAATTCTGGTACCCACCAATTAATGGTAGCTCTGAACCCTTGGGGGTCCTTCCCTCGTTCAAAACAAAAACACATAGATTGCACCGGTAGGATTAGGGCAATCGACTCGGAAGAAATAAGGGTTAGTCTAACTCTCAGCTAGTGGGTACACTTTAGAGACCGTCAGCTAGTAAAAAGACTAAGTTTCAACCTTGTGCTACCACCGTTAAAAAAAGCTACTCTCGTATCTAGATTATTTTGACTCAATTTTGTTTAGATACAAAGCATCTATATAAATGTGAGTCAATTAATTTAGATTGGAGGAGTATTGATTTTCTAGAAACTCAAATGATGTAAAGTTTGACTAAAATTTATACAAAAAATATTAAATATGCAATGCTATTGGTAAGAATGGATCTCGATTGGAACCTGAGTTGCAGCACTCGTTAAATGGCAATTACAAGTCCAGTTCCAACTCTAGCAAGAAGGACTATGACAACAATCATCATTCCAACCTTAGTTGCGGCACTCGTTAAAATCCAGTTGGAAGTCTAGTTGCAACTCATGTGTAACACCATCGAATAGTCCCTATGTAGATTTTAGATATTCCTGCCAAACCCTTTTATAAACAATTCAAAGATGCCCACCAAGCACTTGCATGCTGGTGGAAAATGAAGTAATACCATTATACAATAGTTCATGATGAAACCCACAAGAACATATACATATAAAAATGACTCAGCGAGTCAAGATTACAGATATACATTACAAAGATCCAAATTGCATTGAAAACAATACATCATCCGAGTACATATAAGATGCAAATTGGACTAAGAGTCCTGAAGAATAACCAATGGCAATCATAACCCTGCCCAGGCCAAGCCGGAAGGGTAACCTTGCTAATATCATCGAACTCATATGTATCAAAGCAAAAAGAGGTGCCAACAAAGGGCAAAGGAAAAAAGGGAGCAGTCAGTACTGAGGCTAGTACACGTCGAGTCTTAGAATTCGGCGGCTCTCGCCTAGATAGGTATGATGGGCTTAGCGAAAGCAAAGCATGCACTAAAACAACCTATAGAGACACAATACAACTGACGACTATTGGAGCGGGGTAAGAGAGACCTATTTGGATCCAACCTTAATAACGCCAAATATAACCCATCCTAGAGTTTCCCCTCGAGACCAAACAAGGAAGTCCTTCCTCACACAATTGGCAGTTTTATTTAAGCATTCCATTGAAGTTGCAGTTGTTGTGGTATTGCCGACGAGTACGCCATGGAGGAGGTCCTCATAGAGCATGTTTAGAGAAGTGCGGGAAGGCCGTGAGTTAACGTGTACGAGTTAACACAGCTTACCTAGGTTCAAGTCCCACAACGGTGGCGGAACTCTACTCCTGCTATAAATCACTATAATGGCAATACGCCGAGTTACATAGATCGGTTCACTGTGCGAGGTGTTATGATAAGCACTATGATTTTTTGCCCTAAAGGCTCCCATAGGTATGTCTTATAAAGGCGCCAAAACCTAGGGTTACATGAAAGACCTTGCTGGACAGGTTACATAGTCCTACACTAATATAAGCTAGTCTTCGTGTCTTGTACTCCAAGGCTCCGGGTTGGTCAGTAACTACACCGTAGCCTTCCTTCTTCTAAAAGGGGCCCCCTTCTGGATCCGTCTAACTGGGCCGCCCAGTAGGAGAATATCATTTTGCGGCCCGAAAGTTGGGGTGTCCAGGCAACGTGGTACCCAAGTTCCTTGAAATCATCCGCGATGACTACAGTTTAGTGTGCCAAATACTCAGAGGGTCTTTTTCGCCACGAATTCAACTTTACGTTTCAATACAAAAAAATCAGGCTAACGGCCGTCAAGTTGGGCCCCTCCTGTCAGTTCTCGCCGTTATGTCGCTCCCGTTGCTTAGGTGTCAATTAGGCTTGCAGCGTTGGCGCCTGCATCCATTACGCATCTTATTCTTCCCCGGAGCGGCAATCTGTGGGGCGTCGCAGCCATGGCGCGGAGCTGGGACATGGATGAACCTGCTCGGCCCAACTCTCCTCCCTGTAGGCTTGCAGTGTTGGCGCCTGCATCCATTACGCGTCTTCTTCCCCAGAGCGGCAATCTGTGGTCACGGCCATGGCACAGAGCTGGGAAGTGACGAAGCTGCTCGGCCCCGCTCTCCTCCCCATCCTGAGTCGGAGCTCGCCCTCACCGAGGAGGCACCCATGGCACGGCCGGGGACGAGAATTGGTTCCCGGTGAGATCTATCACCTTGTCGACCATGCTCGGTTCTGTTTTCCTCCTCTAGAATCCGAGCTCGCCGTCACCGTGGTTGCACCCGTACCAAGTCTGCCACCTCTGCCGAGGTCTCTGTGGTAGCTCAAGTTCTGGGGCTCTCCAAGTTCTGCCATGTTGGGCCTGTAAGTGTTGTTGTATGTTAAACTAGCAAATCTCTTTTGTTCAAATCTCTTGGGCTATACCAACTTCATTGTGTTTAATTATGAAAGACAAAATATAAACGACTTATCTCAATTTCTCGCATAGAAAAATGCACAGCTAATTTCATATTCTCGCAGGAACTGGCCCCACTTGTTGAACCGGTGGCACTGCCACGATCTCCACATAACCACAGTGAGTTCTCGAACCGAAAGTTGTAGTTACCATGTTTCTTCTACAGTCATTCCTCTTCCTCAGTCATTCCTCTGTAGTTTTTCCTGGGCACTTCTTCTTCCTCTATTCTGGAACCGTCGGTTCATCTTCCTCTTCCTCTCGCAGGCAGTTCCTTGTAGGCAGTTCCTTTCACCCATTTCCTTGTAGGCATAGACGATGGGAAACGCACAACAGAGACCCACTTGGTACCTGCCCATGGCACCACGACTTTGATAGTGGTGTACACAAATGATGAAGCGACTGTGGAGACAACTCTTGCCAGGTTTGAGTAATTGCTTGAGAAAGAGAAGCACAAGTTTGTGGGGATAGACTTGGAGTACACCCATGCAAATAAGGGAAAAAATCCTCCACAAGAGATCGCTGTCGTGCAAATCGCCATACATGAGGAGGTCCTCGTTTACCACTTCTGCAGGTACGTGAAATTGAAATTTGAGATCACCACTTCTGCATCCCTTGTTCCCTTACATCCCTAGAACCATCTAAGTGTAGGAGTAAACCAACTGAGATGCACTGTCCAGCTCTGGTCGAGTTCTTGTGTAGGAAAGGGATAACTTTCACTAGCATGGATATCACAAATGACACAATTATGCTTTCTCGTGTGTTGATAAAAATCCCAGAGGGGCACCACATCGACATCCAAAATCTGTACAAGATCAAATCATACCCAGTGAAGGATGGCATGGGTGATCTGGCAGCAGAAATCATCGATAAATCCTATGAAAAACTAAAGAAATTAAAGCGACTCGATCACGACTACTGGGAGTGGAAGCTGATGAGCCAGGTGCGCCTCGAGTATGCAACCAAAGATGCCTACATGGCGTACGAGTTGTACAGTAAGCTCATTACCATGAAAGATGGGATGGTTAAGGTGGGGTTTTTCGCGAGAGAGCTATGCCTTGGTTGCAAGCTAGCCCAGGAGAAAAAGTGCGAGGAGGACAGAAAGCGGTTTCAGGACGAGCAGGGATCTTGGGACGGTGGCGACATCAAGTGGCTGAAGGGGAAGCAAGTCAAGGACGACAACAAGTGGTGGTGATACATTATGTGTTTGAGATTTTAGTTTCTAGTTTATTATGTGTGTGATACATTTAGTTACTTCAATACAAAATTTCGACCAATTTAACTTGTTGATGTATTTCTTGACAATTATAATATAATCGAGCACTAGAAATATTTTATAGTGTGCATGAGCATGATCAGTAAATATAATTGAACACTAGAAACTTTAAGGCACTCCATATAAAGGAGTAGATTAATATATAAGGTTCACTAGAGACACCACAGATATATTGTCTTACATGCCACAAACAGGTAATAATTAACTAGAACAAAATAAAAGTAGGGGATGCAGCAGGAGGCCGGGACACGGAGACGCCTAGCAGGGCAGGGGTTTATCAGCAGGAGGCAGCGACAGCCTAGTCGATGGGATACAGACCAGTCCTGACATACTCCCGGAGGAATTTGCCGTAGGCTGCGTGCCGCGCCAAGGTAATCGGCCTATGGCTTCTGCCTCTGCCTCTAACAACGCCCTCCGCATGCCGGATCATGCTGTTGAGGTCCACGTTTATTGCTCTGCCATAGAATGGGCAAAACAGTCTCCCCCTATGGTGGAAACGGATTAACCCACACCGTAACCGCCTCAGCACGTAGCGGCTCTTGTTATCCCTAGATACCTTCCTATCGTCCACTTCATCATCATCCTCCTGTTGATTTTTAAGAACATAACTTAGAACTCGTACATATGATTGAATTGTATTACAACTCAAGAATTGACAACATGTATATGTAAGACAATATATTCGTGGATATCAAAGATAAAGCATCTCAGCAATAGTTTGATCGGTTCATATATCATTTCATCTCAACACAATGACAAATAATTGCATCAGAGTGAATGTAGGATAAAGATTGCGGCCTCATAAGTTTATTCAGGGACGGCGTGAGTGAACCAAGTAACAATTGCACAACCTGTAATGTTGTTGTACATCGCCCCAGGTTCACTAACTCGTCCCTGAAAAAATCTGACACCAATGTGTCTGCGTCTCTTTTGGGGCAAATTTGAATCATTGGCCACAATAAGAATTGAAATATAAGCGTATAAAACATTATTCAGGGATATACATAGTTAGGTACAAAAACAAGCCTAAATATTGTAATTATAAATAAAAAACCAAACAATTAATCTTTAGGTGCATGTTAAAAATACTTATGATCAAAACCATTCATATACATATGCATCATACCAATCATTAAAAGATCCGAAACAATTCAAGGATCATATATGTAGTTCCATATGAGAATAAATCTAGGGCCTCATAATTTGTTTCAGAGATGGAGTTGGAGAACCAAAGTACCAACAGCACAACCTATATTGTTTGTGTGCATTGCTGCCTCAGGTTCACCAACCCATCCCTAAAACACGACACCGTCATACGTGTCTCCCCTTGAACTCTTTTGGGGGAAATTTCAATCATCGGCCTCGGTGACAAACTAAAATGTAATTCTTATACACTGAATGCATGGAATAGGTAATTTGAATATCATAGTTCTATGAATGTAGAATAAAGATTAAGGCCTCATAAGTTTATTTAGGGACGGCGTGAGTGAACCAAGTAACAATTGCACAGCCTATATTGTTGTTGTACATCGCCCCAGGTTCACTAACTCGTCCCTGAAAACATCTAACACCAATGTGTCTGCCTCTCTTTTGGGGCAAATTTGAATCATTGGCCATAATAAGAAATTGAAATGTAATGGTACAAAACATTATTCAGGGATATACATAGTCAGGTACAAAAACAAGCCTAAATATTGTAATTATAAATAAAAAACCAAACAATTAATCTTCAGGTGCATGTTAAAAATACTTATAATCAAAACCATTCATATACATATGCATCATACCAATCATTAAAAGATCAGAAACAATTCAAGGATCATATATGTAGTTCCATATGAGAATAAATCAAGGGCCTCATAATTTGTTTCAGAGATGGAGTTGGGGAACCAAAGTACGAACAACACAACCTATATTGTTTGTGTGCATTGCTGCCTCAGGTTCACCAACCCATCCCTAAAACACGACACCGTCATACGTGTCTCCCCTTGAACTCTTTTGGGGCAAATTTCAATCATCGGCCTTGGTGACAAACTAAAATGTAATTCTTATACACTATGAATGTATGGAATAGGTAATTCGAATATCATAGTTCTATGAATGTAGAATAAAGATTGCAGCCTCATAAGTTTCTACAGGGATGGCGTGAGCGAACGAAGTAACAATTGCACAGCTTATATTGATCTTGTACATGGCCCCAGGTTCGCTCAATCATCCCTGTAAAAATTTGACATCAATGTGTCTGCCTCTCTTTGGGGCAAATTTGAATCATTGGCCACAATAAGAAATTGAAATGTAATCATACAAAACAATATTCAGGGATATACAAATGCATCATACAACGCATTCATAGATCAGAAACAATACAAATATTATATATTAGGTTCCATATGAGAGAAAAAAATTAGGGCCTCATTTTTTTTAGCGATGGAGTCGGAGTACCAAAATACCAACATCACAACCTATATTGTTTATGTGCATTGCTGCCTCAGGGCCACTAACCATCCCTAAGAAAACGAGACCATCAGATGCCCTTGCACTATTTTGGGGCAAAATTGAATCATTGGGCTCAGTAAGGAATAGAAATGTAATGTTATAGGCCCGCTGTGTATCGAAATCAACACTCAACTAGATGGCAGATGAGCAGATTGGGGTTTTGTGACTAGAAGAATTGGGGTTTTGTGACTAGATGGCAGATGCATCAATCAATCGATCAAATCATATATATACTACCCTACTTCAAGAGCAAAAGAATATGTACACTATTGAGCAAATCCTATGTATGAACAAAGGAAATCATGCGACTAGAGAAGCTAGCAATGTAGTACCTCGGACTCCTCATCAGGGACCTCCTCCTCGAACTCATCATTCTCCACGATTGCGTCGAAGGTTTCTTGAACGGCGATGGGGTCGTCGATGTAGATCACCGGATTGCCTCCGCCTGCCCCCCATCCAGATCTGTCGCTGGCACCACGACATTGTCCACCGCTTCGGCGGCGGCGATTTACTACCCGCTTTCAAGGCGATGGCTACTGATACATTGCAAATGTATCTATAACTTTTGATGTTCCATGCTTGGTTTTATCCACTTTTTTGTGTTTTGTTCCAACTTTGGAGTACTTTTCATATGATTTCTTGGACTAACCTATTAACAAGAGCCACAGTGCCAGTTGCCTGTTTACTGCTGTTTTTGGTTCCAGGAAAGTCAGAAAATGATTATTCTCGGAATTGGATGGGACAAAAGCCAAAGTGCCTATTTTTCCGGAAGGGATCAAGTGCGTATCTGAGACGGAGAAGGGCACAGGGGCCACCACACTGGCGTGGCATAGGCTGGCCCACGCCAGGTGGTGTGGCGCCCCAAGACCCCTCGGCCTCCCTTCCGCCTATATATTGCCCTCGACGAAAAACCCTAAGCACCCGATCAAAAATCCACGAAGAGTCTCAGAGCTGGCCGTCAACTCCATCCATAGACCAGGAGGGATCAAGCTCTTCCCAAGACTGTCGAGAGGGAATTCACCGGAGGCCTTCTTCATAACCATGAAAGACTCAGGTGTGATGCATGAGTAGTTCATCCTTGTACTATGGATCCATGTAGTAGCTAGATGGCTGGTTTCTCCTCCTTTGTGCTTTCATGTTTAGATCTTGTGAGCTCCGTTCATGATTAAGATCATCTATTTGTAATTCATACATGTTGTGTTTGCGGGGATCCGATGGATATTGAGATGCTATTTCAGATTGATTATTGATTCTATCATGTCTTTGTTATTTGAGATCTTGCATGCTTTCTGTTGTTAGTAGCTATCTTGGCCAAGTAGATGCTAGCAACTCCAAGAGTTAGTATTTATGCTCGATAGTGGGTTCATGCCTCCGTAACTGGGAAGTGATGAAATCTCTAAGGTACTAGATGTGTTGTTACTAGGGAGAAAACAACAATCCTTTGTTCATAGAACAATCGTATTGTTTACTTTACACGCAGTTTGTAAAGCAATAACTGCTGCTTGCAACTTAATAATCGGAGGGGTTCGGATGATAACCTGAAGGTGGATTATTAGTCATAGATGCAGTTGGATGGCGGTCTATGTATTATGTTGTAATGCCCAATCAAGTCTCAGAGGAGTCAAGATGATTAGTATATGCATGTATTGCTTTCTCGGTGTTTGTCAATTGCCCCACTATAATTTTTTCACCCAGCATGTTATCTATCTAAGGAGAGCCACCTCTAGTGAACTATGGATCCCGGTCCTTTCTCTTTACATACAATCTATAAACTGTTTTCTGCTTTGTGTTTACTTTCTGCAAACTTTTATTTCTTTCCATTCGATACGTTTAATCCTTTGTTTTCCGCAAAACACGGTGAGATTGACAACCTCATCGCAAGTTGGGGACAAAGTTCTGTGGTTGTGTTGTGCAGGTCTCCATGTTGCTACTAGCACCGGTAGTGCGCCCTGCCAAAGCTCAGCTAGTAACACCTTTGGGGTGTTTCCTTGCTCCTACTGGTTCGATTAAACCTTGGTTTCATAACTGAGGGAAAACTTACTGCTTCCTCATCATACCTTCCTCTTGGGGGTTCCCAACGAGCTCTACGTCGAAAGTCGAGCGCATCAAGATCTTTTCTGGCGCCATTGCCGGGGAGTCAAGGACATCTTCACAAGGGGAGTCCCTCATAACCAATCTCTTTACTTTGTTGTTTTTGTTTTGCTTAGTTTTCTTTTTGTTTTGTTTGCTTGTTTTGTTCTTCAAAAAACACAAAAAATTAGTTTTACTTGTTTGTTTTCTTATTTGAAAACCCAAAAAAAATGACTACTCTTGAAAACACTAAGTTGTGTGACTTCACTAGCACCAACAACAATGATTTTATGAGCACACCTATTGCTCCACCTGTAGCTGAAAATACTTTCTTTGAGATAAAACCTGCTTTGCTCAATCTTGTTATGAGAGAGCAATTTTCTGGTATTGGTAATGAAGATGCTGCTTCACATCTAAGTACCTTTGTTGAACTTTGTGGGATGCAAAAACATAGGGATATAGATCGTGATATTATTAAACTGAAATGGTTTCCTTTGCCTTTGAGAGGAAAAGCTAAAGAATGGTTGAATTCCTTAACTAGGAATAGTATTGATTCTTGGACTAAGTGCAAAGATGCTTTTATTGGACAATACTATCCTCCTGCTAAGATTATATCCATGAGAAGTGAAATAATGAAGTTTAAACAACTTGATAATGAGCATGTTGCTCAAGCTTGGGAAAGAATGAAATCTTTGGTAAAGAATTGTCCCACTCATGGACTGACTGCTTGGATGATCATCCAAACTTTTTATGCAGGATTGAACTATTCTTCAAGGAACCTATTGGATTGAGCTACTGGAGGTACCTTTATGACCATCACTTTGGGTGCTGCAACAAAACTTCTGGACAATATGATGGTTAATTATTCTGAATGGCATACTGAGAGAGCTCCACAAGGTAAGAAGGTAAATTCTGTTGAGGAAACCTCCTCCTTGAGTGATAAGATTGATATGATTATGTCTATGCTTGTTAATGGGAAAGCCCATATTGATCCAAATAATGTTCCTTTAGCCTCTTTGGTTGGTCAAGAAGAGCAAGTTGATGTGAACTTCATAAGAAATAACAACTTTGGCAACAATGCTTATGGTAATAATGATTATAGGAACAATTTTGGTAACAACAATTATAAGCCATATCCTCCCAACAACGGTAATGCTTATGGAAGTTCTTACAACAATAATAAGAGTGCTCCCTCTGAACTTGAAGTTATGCTTAAAGAGTTTATTAGTAAACAAACTACCTTCAATAAAACTATTGAGGAAAAACTCTCTAATGCTGAAAGAAATATAGCATCTTTGGCTGAAGCTCAATCTACTTTGAATAAAATGGCTGCTAAACCTGAAACTAATGAGAATCCCTTTGCAGCTACTAATGCCATACAAGTAAGAATTGATGAAAATGTTAGACTATTAGCTGAATTACATGCTAAGTGGGAAAGAGAAGATGAAATTTCTAGAAACATTCGTGTTTCTACTATTACCACCACTAGTGTTGAGGCTAGCAATAGTTCTACTACTTTAGATGATAAAGTTGATTTTGATCTTGATGGTTGCAACATCTCTGAAGTTATTAAGTTCCTACAAAAGCTTGCTAAAAGTCCTAATGCTAGTGCTAAGAAGAAAAGATGAAAAATAAAGCTTCTATTCCTATAAAGCAAGAAGATGGTTGGGAACTCATCATTAATATGAAAGTGATTAACTTTGATTTCAAAGCTTTGTGTGATCTTGATAGTAGTGTTTCTATTATGCATAGAAGGATTTATGATATGCTTGATTTGCCTCCTCTTGAAGATTGCTATTTGAATGTCCCACTTGATGCTAATGATAAAAAGAAACTCATGGGGAGTCTTAATTATGTTCTTATTATGGTTAACGATTCCTATGTCCCCGTTGATTTCTATGTTTTGGATGTTGAATACAATGCTTTTTGTCCTATTACTTTGGGAAGACCTTTTTTTAGAACTGTTGGTGCCATCATTGATATGAAAGAAGGCACCATTAAATATCAACTCCCACTCAAGAAAGGTATAGAACACTTCCTTAAAAAGAGAGAAAAGATTTCTTTTGCTTCTCCTATGAAAACAAAATTTGGTCTTAATGCTTCTTCATTTGAGAACACTTGATTCTTTCTTTGCTTCTTATGCCTAACTTAAAGGCGTTAAAGAAAAGTACTTGTTGGGAGATAACCCAAGAGTTTTAGATGAGTCTTGGAAGTTATTACCTCTGTAATAACCTGTCCTTATCCTTTTTATTTGCTTTTTGTGCCAAGAGTAACCTCTAATGAGAGTGAAGTAATGACTGGGAAAGTTGCTGTCCCGAAACAGATTTTTGTGCTTCACCGTAAAATTTCCTGAGAGAGCTCTGTTTGTCGGATTGAGCTGTAATTTTTTGTGCTTCTGACCCAGGTTGTTATATAACTTTCGTTAGTTCAACACTTTTTGATTTGAGCAACATAAGGTCTTCGAAAAAAATTGTCGTTACCTGCTGGTCTGTTTGACAGATTTCTGCCATTTTCTGCATTTGCTTCTTGTTAGTTCCTTCTTGAGTTCTTTTGGGGAATTGAGCTTTTTGAGGGAAGTGATACAGTAGCTAGTGTTCTAATGGAAGTTTATTTGGTGTTAGAACTGAACCTTGAGACTTATTTATCTTAAGTGCACTAATGTTGCTAATGAGATTGTGTGAAGTTTTGTATGAAGGAAAAATTTCAGGTGTATGGAAGGAATTAGTAATGAGATGAAGGATGGAATAAAACTCAAGCTTGGAGATGCCACGCGTGTCACCCCAAGAAATATCCAAGAAGTACAAGCGTCAAAGCTTGGGGATGCCCAAGGCATCCCCTTCTTCATCAATAAAAATTCCAGGTTTCTTCCAAACGCTTCATTTTTATTGTTTCATGCACAATTGTGTTTTTCTTGGAGCGTCTTGTTTTTCGTTTTTGTTTTGGTTTTCGTTTGCTTTGGCTTGCTTAGTTTTCTGAATAAGTTGGTTGGACCCCCTCTTTCATACATTTGGTTTGCAAATAGTTTGGTTTGGTTTGGAAAAGAGTAGGAAAGTTCATACTTATGTGGTAAAAAGAGCTCATTTTTGACTGTGGCCTATGCTTTGTCATGCCATGCTTGATATTATTTTGGATTTATGCTTAGTATTCTTTGTTGTATCATGACTTGTTATAAACAATTGAGATTGCTTAATGTGCCTTGGATGAATCATGCGTTGTTTTAGCATATTAAAGCATAGTATAGTGGTATTCTCCTTTGATGCTTTGTTTGGGTTGACTTGGCGCATGCTCACACCATGTTATGACTATCTCAAGTCACCATAGCCTTTATGATCCTTTAGTTTTCAACTTGTAGTATCACTTTATGTTTGATCAATGATGTTTTGTCGCTCTGCATGATTATGGCCATTATTGCTCTCTTAGTTTGTCGCTCCCAGTCTTTTGCTAGCCTCCACAACCAAGTATGAGTTCCACTCATGCATTTCAACCAAGTTATTCCAAAGAGTCCACCATACCTACCTACTAGCTTATGCTATTCCAAGTATATTCATGTTTTTGTTTACCTTCCAAATTAAACTTGTTATGAGAAAACTAGTGATTAAAGCTCTCACGAATTTGATGGCACACTTTACTTTTCTTTCCCTTAATAAACTTGAACCATTGTGTCGTCTATGTTGTATATGCTTGCACTTATTTGTTGGGAATTAGCAGAACCATGCTTTCATGGGGAATGCTTTCAACATTGCACCTGGTACTTGTACCTAGTTGATATCATGCTCTTTTGTATATGGATGTCGTCGGTGTGAAATGAAAGGGGAGCTTGTAAGTCCATGGAGTTATGTATATGTGTTAGAGAACGCTTGGGTCATTGGTCTAATCCATGTTGACATGGTGGAAACCTGCAGCGTAACCATAATGAGCTGTCTATGAAGCATTCTTCTTATAAAAAAAGAGTCCTATATTGAGAAAAAAGAGAAAAAAAAGAAAAAAAAGAGATACTATGAAAAGAGGAAAGAGAGAAAAAAGCACCATATTCCCATGGTAAATAGAAGAATGTTGAGATGCTCGTTGTCTGCTTGCCTTGTCATTTTGATATGGGGATTCTTCTGTATCATTGGGCAAGGGGTACCCCGTTGGCGGTTCTCAATGATACACATGTACTTACAATGACAAGAACTTACCGGTGACTAAACTTGAGTAGCATGAGGAGCGGCCCTCGTATACAAGGGACATGAGATTTCTGACTTATACTTCGTCAAGCATGTACACCATAGTTTGTTCACTTTAACCTTAATCACTTCAAGATGCTTATGATAGGGGCAATGAGAGCTGAAAGCTTTAAGTATCATAATTTTTGGAAGCTCTTTATGAGACTTGAATCCCTACTTCCTTTTACAAAAGGCCTTTCTTCCACCATTATATTGAGTCTCCACCTTCTATCTTTATGCACCTACTTTGAGAGCATAGTGACCATTCTTAGTTCTATGTGCATTGTCCCAAGACTAGTTGATTGATGCATAACTTGATATTGCTTGTTTTAAACTATTGTATCTAGTCACTCTTATGAACTTTGAAGGTGTCCTATGCATTTATATTTGCTACTCTATTGAGGGACAAGCTGAATACTTTTATGCTATGTTTTATTTATGTGAAACAAACAAATGTCTTGCAAAGCATTGTTATTCATGATTCTTTTGTTTGTGCCTTTTCATGTTGCATCATAGTTTCTTTGCTTATTGCTAGAACTTTGTCTTTCATGTTACGATTGAAGTACTATGATCCCAGCTTTGAGTGTTTTCCAAATACTTTGATCAAGTCTTTGATGGTGCATGTCACCTCAAAAATTATTTCTTTTTATCACTTATCTACTCGAGGACGAGCAGGAGTTAAGCTTGGGGATGTTGATACATTGCAAATGTATCTATAATTTTTGATGTTCCATGCTTAGTTTTATCCACTTTCTTGTGTTTTGTTCCAACTTTGGAGTACTTTTCATATGATTTCTTGGACTAACCTATTAACAAGAGCCACGATGCTGCCTGTACTGTTTTCTGCTGTTTTTGGTTCCAGGAAAGTCAGAAAATGAATATTCTCGGAATTGGACGGGACAAAAGCCAAAGTGCCTATTTTTTCGGAAGGGATCAAGTGCCAGAATACGAGACGGAGAAGGTGCTGGGGGCCACCACACCACCTGGCCGCGCAGCCAGGCCTAGCCCGCGCTAGGGGGTGGTGTGGCCGCTCCCGGCACCCTCACGGCCTCCCCTTCCGCATATATATTGCCCTCGGGACGAAAACCCTAAGCACCCGATCAAAAATCCACGAAAGAGTCTATAGCCGCCGTCATCTCCATCCCTAGATCGGGAAGGATCTGAAGCTCTTCCCGGCACCCTGCGGAGAGGGGAATTCACCCTAGAGGCCTTCTTCATCACCATGCAAGCCTTCGGTGTGATGCGTGAGTAGTTCATCCTTGGACTACGGATCCATGTAGTAGCTAGATGGCTGGTTTCTCTTCCTTTGTGCTTTCATGTTTAGATCTTGTGAGCTCCGTTCATGATCAAGATCATCTATTTGTAATTCATACATGTTGTGTTTGCGGGGATCTGATGGATATTGAGATGCTATTTCAGATTGATTATTGATTCTATCATGTCTTTGTTATTTGAGATATTGCATGCTTTTCGTTGTTAGTAGCTATCTTGGCCAAGTAGATGCTAGCAACTCCAAGAGTTAGTATTTATGCTCGATAGTGGGTTCATGCCTCTAGTAATCTGGGGAAGTGACAGAAATTTCTAACGTACTAGATGTGTTGTTGCTACTAGGGAGAAACAACAATCCTTTGTTCATAGAACAATCATATTGTTTACTTTACACGCAGTTCGTAAAGCAATAATCTGTTGCTTGTAACTTAATACTGGAGGGGGTTCGGATGATAACCTGAAGGTGGATTATTAGTCATAGATGCATTTGGATGGCGGTCTATGTATTATGTTGTAATGCCTAATCAAGTCTCAGAGGAGTCAAGATGATTAGTATATGCATGTATTGCTTTCTCGGTGTTTGTCAATTGCCCCGCTGTAATTTGTTCACCCAGCATGTTATCTATCTAAGGAGAGCGACCTCTAGTGAACTATGGATCCTGGTCCTTTCTCTTTACATACAATCTATAAACTGTTTTCTGCTTCGTGTTTACTTTCTGCAAACTTTTATTTCTTTCCATTCGATACGTTTAATCCTTAATTTTCCGCAAAACACGGTGAGATTGACAACCTCATCGCAAGTTGGGGACAAAGTTCTGTGGTTGTGTTGTGCAGGTCTCCACGTTGCTACTAGCACCGGTAGTGCGCCCTGCCAAAGCTCAGCTAGTAACACCTTTGGGGTGTTTCCTTGCTCCTACTGGTTCGATTAAACCTTGGTTTCATAACTGAGGGAAAACTTACTGCTGTGCTCATCATACCTTCCTCTTGGGGTTCCCAACGAGCTCTACGTTGAAAGTCGAGCGCATCAGCTTCCAACTGCTGCTCGGCGGCGACGGCTACCAACTGCTGCTCAGCGGCAACGGCTACCACCTGCTGCTCAGCGGCAATAGCTACTGGCTGGACGGATGAGTTCGCACCCTTGACGGCGCGGCGACAAGCGGCGTTCGTGCCTAGAGAAGACGCCTCCCCCTGCTTGGCATAGACCGAGCCATCTGCTGCTGCGCCTTCAACTAGCTTCACCTCTGGATCGTCTCCATGCGTACGCTTCATGGCGCACCAAGGGAAGGAGGTAGTGCTAACGAGGGAGCTTCGGCGCACGCGGTAGGTGTAGATTGGGGTCTTGGGACTAGACAGACTGGGGGGAAATGACACGAGCTCATGGAAGAAGAAGGTCGAGGGAGGTTATAAACACCGGACCGTTCGTAGTCCTCGAGTGTACACGTGTGGTCGGCGGGGGGGGGGGGGGCTACCACGATCTCCACCCTTTTTTTCGGTTCCCTTTTTTTGAAACGGTCTCCACTTTAGAGCTGCATTGAAAACACGCTCATGGTAGACCTCGATTCCACTACATGCAAGTGGCGCGGAACTAATTTCTAGCAACGTTAGATCTACTCGAGGGGGGCCCTTGACTCATGGAATTTACTAGCGGTAGGGCCCAGCTGGAAGTGAGATTGAGAGCGCTGCGTAAAAATGGGATATGTCTAATTAAAATCAAGTGGCAATAAATTGCAGCATCCCGTCGACAACCGTGCACTCGATGACCCCGTTGCCCTGTGCATGAGTTGTAGTAGTAGTAGGCTTTTCAGACTTGATTAAACTTAACATGACCGCTCGACGACTTTTTCCATGGACGACATCATGTTCCTTCCTGTAGAAGTCTCGCGGAGGGAGACGTCCGTGCTGTCTCACACTGTACTGTGAAGGGCACGACGTGTTCCACGATCATCGTTGGATCGCACAGAATCAACAGTTGGTGCACAAGATCCGCGTGACAACTGTGACAACCAATCAGGGAGTAGCAGACAGGGTGAGCACATGTTTGGGCTTCTACGAAAGATAGAGAGGGGGGCCAAAACTAAGTAGTACCACATAAAACCAAGGGCAAAACTGAGTAGTATAAAAATGGAAAGTGTCTTGTACAATGAAATACATCGTGGAATACATCAAATTATGCCCAGATAGATCCACTAGAGTTCATTGGATGTGTGTTCTTCTCATAAACCACACATGGATCCACCAGTGTCATTGCATGTGTGTTCCTCTAAACAAACCACATAAGGATCAACCAGTGTCATTGCATGTCTGTTCTTTTCATGAACCAGACACAGTGTCATTCCATGTCTATTCTTTTCATGAACCACACCCACTGTCATTGCATGTCTGTTCTTTTCATGAACCACATAAGGATCTACCAGTGTCATTGGATGTGTGTTCTTCTCATGAACCACACGTGGATCCACCGGTGTCATTGCATGTCTGTTCCTCTAAACAAACCACATAAGGATCCACCAGTGTCATTGCGTGTATGTTCTTTTCATGAACCACACGCAGTGTCATTGCATGTTTGTTCCTCTAAACAAACCACACAAGGATCTACCAGTGTTATTGCATGTCTGTTCTTTTCATGAACCACACCCAGTGTCATTGCATGTGTGTTCTTCTAAACAAACCACATAAGGATCCACCAGTGTCATTGCATGCTTGTTCTTTTCATGAACCACACATAAGGATCCACCAGTGTCATTGCATGTTTGTTCTTTTCATGAACCACATAAGGATCTACTAGTGTCATTGGATGTGTGTTCTTCTCATGAACCACACATGGATCCACCGGTGTCATTACATGTCTGTTCCTCTAAACAAACCACATAAGGATCCACCAGTGTCATTGCATGTCTGTTCTTTTCATGAACCACACCCAGTCTCATTGCATGTGTGTTCTTATAAACAAACCACATAAGGATCCACCAGTGTCATTGCCTGTTTGTTCTTTTCATGAACCACACCCAGTGTCATTGCATGTGTGTTCTTCTAAACAAACCACATAAGGATCCACCAGTGTCATTGCATGTCTGTTCTTTTCATGAACCACACATAAGGATCCACCAGTGTCATTGCATGTCTATTCGTTTCATGAACCACACCCAATGTCATTGCATGTCTGTTCCTCTAAACAAACCACATAAGGATCTACCAGTGTCATTGCATGTCTGTTCTTTTCATGAACCACACCCAGTGTCAGTGCATGTGTGTTCTTCTAAACAAACCACATAAGGATCCACCAGTGTCATTGCATGTCTGTTCTTTTCATGAACCACACATAAGGATCCACTAGTGTCATTGCATGTCTGTTCTTTTCATGAATCACATCCAATGTCATTGCATGTCTGTTCTTTTCATGAACCACACCTAGTGTCATTGCATGTCTGTTCTTTTCATGAACCACACCCGGTGTCATTGCATGTCCGTTCTTTTCATGAACCACATAAGGATCTACCAGTGTCATTGGATGTGTGTTCTTCTCATGAACCACACGTGGATCCACCGGTGTCATTGCATGCATGTTCCTCTAAACAACCCACATAAGGATCTACCAGTGTCATTGCATGTCTGTTCTTTCCATGAACCATACCTAGTGTTATTGCATGTGTGTTCTTCTGAACAAACCACATAAGGATACACCAGTGTCATTGCATGTCTGTTCTTTTCATGAACCACACCCAATGTCATTGCATGTCTGTTCTTTTCATGAACCACATAAGGATCTACCAGTGTCATTGCATGTCTATTCTTTTCATGAACCACACCCAGTGTCATTGCATGTGTGTTCTTCTAAACAAACCACATAAGGATCCACCAGTGTCATTGCATGTCTGTTCTTTTCATGAACCACACCAAGTGTCATTGCATGTGTGTTCTTCTAAACAAACCACATAAGGATCCACCAATGTCATTGCGTGTCTATTCTTTTCAAGAACCACACATTAGGATCCACCAGTGTCATTGCATGTCTGTTCTTTTCATGAACCACACATAAGGATCCACCAGTGTCATTGCATGTCTGTTATTTTCATGGACCACACCCAATGTCATTGCATGTGTGTTCCTCTAAACAAACCACATAAGGATCCACCAGTGTCATTGCATGTCTGTTATTTTTCATGAACCACACCCAATGTCATTGCATGTCTGTTCTTTTCATGAACCACATAAGGATCTACCAGTGTCATTGGATGTGTGTTCTTCTCATGAACCACACGTGGATCCACCGGTGTCATTGCATGTCTGTTCCTCTAAACAAACCACATAAGGATCCACCAGTGTTATTGCGTGTATGTTCTTTTCATGAACCGCACCCAGTGTCATTAAATGTCTGTTCCTCTAAACAAACCACATAAGGATCTACCAGTGTCATTGCATGTCTGTTCTTTTCATGAACCACACCAAGTGTAATTGCATGTGTGTTCTTCTAAACAAACCACATAAGGATCCACCAGTGTCATTGCATGTCTGTTCTTTTCATGAACCACACCTAGTGTCATTGCATGTGTGTTCTTCTAAACAAACCACATAAGGATCCCTAGTGTCATTGCCTGTCTGTTGTTTTCATGAACCACACCCAGTGTCATTGCATGTGTGTTCTTCTAAACAAACCACTTAAGAATCCACCAGTGTCATTACATGTCTGTTCTTTTCATGAACCACACCCAATGTGTTGGGGGGATACCCCCGGGTAGGGTCACGCCGGGGTATAAAGGCCGAGTTAGCCGAGGTTCGGCAAGGCCAAAGCGGATGCTGGCTGGGTCACCACAAGGCAGGCCGAATCACGGGGTAACCCGGACCAGGGGGCGTTCGCCTAACTAAGTCTTAGCCGACTTAAGCAGTAAGTCGGAAATGCATGTTTAACTTGTATGCAGGAACGGGTGTGGCCGGATCAACTATGATCCGGGTAACATCTAGCTTCTAGGAGAAGGAAGGAATCTCGCTGGTCAAAAGAATCCCCGGTATGCACTACCTGAGCGAAGCAGACAAGGGCAGGACCACCGAGGCATGGCCGACAAGGGTGACGATGCCCATGTCGGCTGATGCGGGCGCCGTAGAGGCTCACGTAGCCTCTGCATGTGTGACACGAGGGAAAAGTAACCTGATCGTCTTACTACTTTGGGAGATGGCATATTCTTAGGAATATGCCTCCACGTATGCCCTAGATGGAGACCTAGCCCCCCTATATAAGGAGGGCTAGGGCTTCTGTAGAGGGGGTTCCAATTTTACTAGTTTGGCTAGGGTTTTAAGGGTGATCTGTAAGCGAGAGTAAGAGAGCTCCTTCTTCCTCCTCTCGCCAATACAGCTCTAGGAGCACTTGTAACCTTGGAGGCAAAGCAAATATAAACTTCTGTGTGGAGAATCACTTCACTATTCCTCCCTGGATTCCCCTAGCGTGTATTAGTCCCCACCTTTAGCCTATCCATGGCATCTGCCGTGACACCACCACGACAGTTGGCGCCCACCGTGGGTCTAGTGGCGCTAGCAGGGGTGAAGATCCGGACGGGAAACTTCATCGGCAACGGCGAACACATCGTCTCTGGGCTCGTCCAGTGCTTTGGAGCGTTGGACTTTGTCAGCGATAACGCTGGCTGCTTCGGCACGCGCCCACTTCCGCGCAACGGCCTCTTCGTCAAGCTAGGTGCACACAAGGTCTACGTTGCTGTGGATGTATCATGCGTTCATCCGCGGCACGTCGTCGAGGCAGGGGAGCCACCCCTTAGCGTGGTTCACGGGGCGCGTATCACTCGCTCCCCGACATGGCGAGGTGATGATGATCGCGCTGTGCGGGCGCAAGGATCCGACACCAGATCCAGAGGTAACACCTAAGGCACCGAGGAAAGGTAGAGGGCCTCCATTAGAGAGGTCTGAGAATGTACTGAGAGAGGCTATGGATAGCTTGGCAAACCAAGTAGCAGTAGTGGTAGATCCGGCTCAGGCACAGGCCGAGCTAGAGGAAACTAGGCAGAAAATTCTAGAGGGAGCGAAAAAGATTTTTGCGGCTCAGCAGTCGTTGAACATGACGCTGCGTGAGTACGCAAAGGCAAACAAAGTAGATGCTGTAAAAGTTAAGGGGAGAAATCTCATGAGAGAAATGAACAAAGAAGGGGATACTCAGATTGAGGAGTCTGAAAACTGTTTGTCCGTAGGGCTGCCGAAGTACAGTACCCCGGCGAAAAACCTCAGAGCAGCGGATGCAGCAGCATCCGAGCTAGAGGGTCTGACAGGTGAAGCCCGTCAGAGACAGCAGGATCGGGTCAATGAGTTGGTTCGGATCGCGAACAGGCAAAATGAGGAACTGCTCAGGGCAAACCCGGAGAGAGCTGGGGCCTCCAAGATCGTTCATTCGGCGGTGGGTAACCCGGAGAAATCCGATGGAGCCGCATCGTCTCCTCATGGTGGTCCAAGGAGAGAGGAGGTAGTAACCTCGGCCAGAAGAAACAAGCAGATTGTTCCGTATGACCCGAGAAGGGCAGGAAAGGCAAAAGAAGTACAAAGAAACGACGATCGACGGAGTGTAAGCCGAGGTGAAGCTGGCCGAGGTAACCGTGACCAAGGCAATGCCGGTCAAGGAAACGCTGTTAACGGCAATGTCGGACAACGCAAATCTATAGGACAACCGCAGTAGCGGAATATACCAAGGAAAGAGCAAAGTGTCAGCCGAGGTATGCAACAGAGAGATGCGCCACCAGAGCGAGACCGGTACAACGATGGAGATTCGGAAATGGTAAATGCAGGATACCCAAGGCCGGACTATCATGTGATAGGGTCGAGATTGGGAAGCAGGGATTTGATGCCGGATGATGCCAGGTTGAAACTGGATCGACTGTATAGGTCAGAGAAAATTGAAAGCCAAGGTCCTCTGGTCCTGCGTGTTTTGGACCCCGGATCATGAAAGAGCCACCAGTACCTAACTTCTAGTTACCCAGAGGCACGAAGACGTATGACGGTAGCACTAAGCCGGAGGATTAGTTGATAAATTATGCTACGGCTGTGAAAAATGCTACAGGCAACTTGAGGTGGGCTGTACGATACGTACCCCAGATGTTGGAGGGCCCGGCAAGGGTATGGCTGAACAATTTGCCACCCGGGAGCATTAACTGCTAGATAGATTTTGAAGAGATGTTCATCAGCAATTTCTCGAGTACGTATCAGAGGCCGAATAGGCCACAGACCCTAGCTATGTGCAAGCAAACACCGAATGAGACGGATCGGAAGTTTTTAACCCGGTGGTGTACCGTGAGAAACTCATGTGAGGGCGTGATAGAGTCACAGGCCACAACGTGGTTTACATAGGGATGCAGATATGGAAGCGAACTACGGCAAAAGTTACAAAGGAAGATGCCAACTACGTTGGCAGAGATGATCCGGATTGCTGATTCGTATGCCTTGGGCGACCCAACTCAACCTAGGCTCGTGTACAACGAGTCGAATGAGGAATACTACCAGAGAGATGGAGCCGGATCATCTCGGAGGAATGATTACAGAGGTAAAAGGAGGGATGATATACCAGATCACCGATACAGTTCGCAACAAGTTGCAGCTGTGAATCAAGATCAGCCCGGAACAGGAAGCAATCAACGTCAGAAAACTGGAGGGCAACAATGGACACCAAGAAATGATGGCAAGAAAACTTGGACGCCAGAGCAAAAGAAACAATGGCAAGAAAGGAAGGACCATCCGAGGTACACCTATGAGTCGATGTTGGATCAGCCGTGTAAGTTTCACACGCCAAATCCGAGTAACCCAGCGGGTCATACAACGAGGTAATGTGAGTGGATGCGCAAGATAGAACAAGGCGCTTCGGGGAATGCTCAGGCACCCCGGAATGATAAACCTTGGCAGGAGTTACCCCGGCATCAATTGCTCTCTGGAGCAAACACACAACAGCTAATGTTGCCTTCCCCTCCGCCGAGGTATGACAGCAATGAGAGAAGGGATGCTGTGCATCAGGTGGAAAATCAGCACCAGCCGGATCAGAGGTACCCCGGAAATGAGGGGAGGAATGAGTACAGGGAGCATCATTAGAGTTAATGTGTATTTACCACCGAGGAAACAGATAGGAAAAGCTTGTAGCGCCGACATATGGAGGTGAATGCGGTAATACCAGCGGTGACGAGGTACATGCCTTGGTCGGACCAGGAAATCACCTGGAACATCAAAGATCATCCCAAGCTTATGTCGAGTCCTGGTTCGTATGCGTTAGTGCTGGACCCGACGTTCATTGGGCCCAGTATTAATGTAAGGTTCTCAAAGGTACTGATTGACAATGGCAGCAGTATTAACATCATGTATGCGGACACAATGCGCAAGTTGGGTATCTCGGAAAACATGTTGCAGGCGACGAGGACAACTTTCCATGGCATTGTGCCCGACATTTCTTGTGAGCCAATAGGCAAGGTCCGGGTTGACGTGCTATTCGGCACGAGAGATAATTTCTGAACTAAGAATCTGGAGTTTGAGGTGGTGAACTTGGAAAGTGCATATCACGCGTTGCTCGGAAGGCCGACATTGAACAAGTTCATGGCAAGCTACCACATCAGCTATCTGAAGATGAAGTTACCCAGGCCAAATGGAGTGATTACCATTGCTGGAGATTTACGACGTTCCATTGAGTGTGCCTCAGCCGGGTCTAACCTAGCTGAGTCACTCATGATTGCGCAAGAGAAAAGAAAAATCCAAGAGGTGGCGACATTAGCTCAGTCCGCGCAGCAGTATATGCCGGCGTTGAGTAACCCGCATGGTAGCGTTTCGTTCCAAGCCGCAAAGGATACTAAGAAAGTGCCTGTTGATGATATGTTCCCAGAGCGCACCATAACAATTGGTGCCGGGTTGAATGATAAATAGGAAAGCGAGCTCGTCAACTTCCTTCGTGAGAATCGGGATATTTTTGCTTGGTCTACACAGGACTTGCAAGGTGTTCCGAGGGAGTTGTCCGAGCACTCTTTGAACGTGAGACCCGGAGCAAGGCCGGTGAAGCAACCTCTCCGCCGCTTCGCCGAGGATAGGAGAAAAGTCATTGGAGACGAGATAGCTCGGTTGCTAGCAGCAGGATTTATCATGGCAGTACTATATCCGGATTGGCTCTCTAATCCGGTGCTAGTGGAGAAGAAGAAGGATGAGCTGAACGTGGCAGTGGTTTGGCGTATGTGTAACGATTACACGAACCTGAACAAGGCGTGTCCAAAAGATCCATTTCCACTGCCGAGGATAGATCAGGTCATAGACTCAACCGCGGGATGTGAACTGTTGTCATTCATTGATGCATATTCTGATTTCCACCAGATACCTCTGAATCCGGATGATCAAATAAAGACCGCATTTATCACCCCGTACGGGGCTTATTGCTATCGCACCATGCCGTTTGGTTTACGTAATGCAAGTGCAACGTACCAAAGATGTATGCAAAAATGTTTGCATGACCAAATAGGTCAAAATGTACAAGTGTATGTGGATGATGTGGTTATCAAGACCAAGGAAAGCAAAACGCTCCTTGACGACATCAGGCAGACATTCGTGAACTTAAGAAGGTTCCGAATGAAGCTTAACCCGGAAAAATGTACCTTCGGTGTCCCAGTTGGAAAATTACTCGGATTTCTCGTCTCCAGCCGAGGTATCGAAGTTAATCCAACTAAGATCCGGGACATTGAACGAATGGAGCTGCCGAAGTGTGTTAACGATGTCCAGAAGTTCACTGGGTGCCTAGCATCGTTGAGTCGGTTCGTATGTCGGTTGGGAGAAAAGGCATTGCCTCTCTACAAACTCATGAAAAAGTCGGATAAGTTCGTTTGGACGCCACAGGCCGATGAAGCCTTTGCCCACTTAAAAAAGATGTTAGCCATCGCACCAAAGGTTAGCCTCTCCACTATCAAAGGAGCCAATGTTGCTCTACATAGCCGCAACCAACCGAGTTGTAAGTGGTGATTATGGTAGAGCGACGAAGAGGGTAAGTCGGTGCAGGCCATGCAGACATTTGAGCGAGGTATTATCTGCCTCAAAGCAGAACTACCCGCACTTTCAAAAGGTGGCATATGGTGTCTATATGGCGGCAAAGAAGTTAAAACATTACTTTGAGGAGCACC